>JBAMCP010002235.1:0-13955 GCA_037075105.1 Lissocephala sabroskyi | reverse complement strand
TTGAATTTCATAAAACAGACGTCAGATTCGGAATCAGCGACCCCAAATACCTATAGGTACCTATTTTTATTAAAATCTATTCAGCCTATATGGTGTAAATATTTTTGGCGCGCTAAATGTGTGATTCGGCCCAGTGTGCGGCGGTTTGAACACGCGGCTCGAGTTGCGTGGCGAGGTTCGATCTCTTGGCAGTTGGCGCCAAATTCAAACTCAGGAACCAAAAGACTTTATGAAGAAAAGTCTCTCCCTCCCTGCCATAAATTCCCCAGACATACCGTCATTCCAGGCGGCTTTCTTTATCCCCCTCCCAAAAAAGAGATGTGGTTTTATGGCCAGTCTGCCGCTCGGCTATCAAAACGGCCAACGGCTAATAACGCAAAATCGGAAAACAGTTCGGCTGCCGGGCTGATAACCGTTTACAATTTGTTTTCTTTTTGACCGCCACATGTGCTCGTCCAATTTTCTCCCCCCCAACTGCTTGGCAACTGCAGGCCGGTCGGCGTTTCTGGGATTGTGCAAGGTCCAGTGAACCGCATTGGGCGTCGATTGGCTTGATCGATTAGTCGGATCAGAGAGAAGCAGGGAATTTCGGTTTTATTGATCGGGCGGTAAATCAAATGTGTCGCCAGCGGCCCCAAAAACAAAGCGCAGACGATTACATTAAGCAATTTGTTGTGGGCCCTTATCAGCCCCCAGAGGACCACAATCGGGTTAAACCCACTCCCCGATAATCGGAGATACTAAAGACCGCAGGCAAAATATGATTCAACGGATGCCGCAGCAAATATTTTTCGCTGGAAAAATCAAAATATTCGTATCAAATTATCAAGAATTTTTGGTGTGAAGCACCTGGCAGAACCTTGCGGACTTTGCCCTTGTGCAGCGAATTTCCAATTAACGCAAAATGCCATCCGATATCCGTATCTCTGGGGCCGTGAACCCGCCCATCCAAATAGACGGCAAATCGGCAAATCAGTTCAATTAACAAAGAATCGAGAGGCCGACGGCAATCGAATGCCATGAATGAATTTTCGATGCGTACAACTTCTCTGGTATTTTGTTTACGCCCGAAATTGGGTCGGCGGGGAGTATGACGAATCCCGAGAATTGCCCAGATGGTCTGATGTATTTTGCATATCATTATTATTTTCAAGCGGAAAATTTGTTATCATCAAATTGTGATAAACGGCAACTCATTGGCGATCATAAAAAATGTTGAAATTACCAAAACTCTTGAAATCAAAGATCGGCCAATGTTAAGTCGCTGTTAAGCTAACAGCGGCTAGGCCAGCGAACAGAGGACTGTTAAGCCAACAAGCAGGGCAGTTGGTTAGCTGGTGGGTCGGTAAGGCAGTGTCTAGAATCATTACTATTTATAAGAAAGTTCTGGGAGATTCTAGAAAGGTTTTATTTAAAAATTTACTTTAAAAACGATTGTATTTCAACGTCTTTGCTTCTGTCCTTTCGTTTCGCTTAAGAGTGCTAATTAATTTGCCTGTTCTCTTCATTGAATTTAATTTGACCTTCGGATGGAGCCCGGCTCCATTGTCATTTATCATTGGCATTCGAAGTTCCTCATTACTTGTAGCCGTTTGTCCCATTGAGCAGCTTTCGGGCCCATAAATCTTAATTGGTTCCTAATTGATCTTTAAGTAAAATTAACTCAACTCCCCGGGCAAATTATCGATGGGATTTCTCGTCAGCCCCTCAAGACGGTCAATGGTTTTTTTATGACTCCAGGAATCCGGAAAACTTGTGAAGGTCAAAGCTTCACCACCCGCACTTCTGCTTGGAGAGTCTTTAATCAAAAAATCCTTGAATTTTCATTTCCCATGGAGTACCAACTTTGCTTTGGTCCTGCAGGACTCTCCCGACCGTAAGTTTCCCAGCTGATTTATGCATTCAGTGATGTACGTAAGAATTCCAAGTACTTATGACTGCGGCTGTTGGCTGGCCATAAATTGCATCAGCCTGGCCGAACAAAAGGACGCGCGCGGCAGGACACACAAGCAACCTGGCGCCATGTCGCGTTCGAGAACCCAAGGAAATTGCACGTGCGAAGACTTCACACAAACAACACCAAGGACTTTACGACTCCCAACACCTGGCCCAGGACTGGTCGCAGGATCGCAATGAGCACTTCGAATTTGAAGATGTCCAGCCACTTTGACAAGTTAATTCTTTTCCCTCTACGGCTCTTCGGTGGTGGCTCTGGTGGTGGTCTGTGATTTACGGGCCTGTCGTCCTGAGTCCTTTGTCTTCCTCGTCATATCTGATGCAAATGTGTCACACTCACGACAACAGCAGCATCAGCAGCAGCGAGCGAGCGAGCGGCCAACAGGTAAACGCGAATCGGCGGGTAAAGTGCAAAAACCCTGAGAAATATTTTAATTAAAATTCAGTGCCCCAAAACTACCAAAACCGCAGGCCGGCCAGACAGGATAAGCCCCACCGGCCGACCGCAGACTCCACCGGGCTCCCCCCACCCCCCGGCAGATCTCAACTGATAAACGCGAAAACCAACAACAAAAAGCAGACGATGCTGGCCGAAGCCCCAAGGGTCGTGCAGCGGTGGGCGTTTTTAAAATACGGCCCAAAAAAAATAAAAAAAAAGGAGGCCCAGATAGCGAATTGGAGTCCCGCCGAAACGTGTGTGTCTTCCAAGGAAAAGGACAGAGGATGCAATGACCGACTGGCCGGCCCGGCGAGTGGAGTTCGCTTTTCAACGCCGATGGTGTCGCTGATCTCGGGGACCCCGAGACGGCCCGCGATCAATCGATGGATTGGCCGGCATTCCACCGGCTAATTTACCGCTTTCCGGACTCTCGCATCTTTTATTTGTTTTCTCGCCAGCCCCGCGCCCTTAATTCAATTAAACAAAAAATGCCAGCAGCCCCCCAGCGATCGGCGACCCTTTCAATTGAAGCTTAAGCCTTTGGCGGGACATCTGTGGGACTTTTCCTGGCAACAGTTGTGGAAATTCGGTGTCCCTTTTCGGGTTAATGAAAATGTGCGGCCCCGACAGCCGTTTGGTCCGAGGGCTCATTGAATTCCCATAATTTATGCCTTGAGGTTCGGTTCATTGAGTTTTTCTCTCCCTCCCGAAAAGTGAAAGGGTGGAGAGGGAAGGAAAATTTGTACTCGTGCGCGTGGCTGCCGACAAATTAAAGTGTCAAGGGTCCGCCACAAACTGCTCTGGGAAATTCTTGATGATCTTTTTGTTCAAACGAATGAATTTGAATAATTTCTGGTTAGCTGGGCAACAAAATTATGTTTATGAAAATAAGTAGCCAAGTCAAGGACTCCTTTTTTCAAGGGATGTTTGTTTTTGTATCAATTTCAAAAACAGTTAAGGGAATTCCAAGATCCTCAATTAATTCAAAGTCTTTGGTTTCTTTCATGCGAATAATGGTTTTCAAGGCAGTTAAACATCCAAAAACCACTAAGCGAAATAATGATATAGGGGTTTTTCGGTTTGGTTATTTGTGAGGCCATTGAATCCCCAACATTCCTCGATGAAAGGCCGTCGTACTTCCAGCTTACCAAACTTCGCCTTAGTTCAATCAAGGAAACCCAGGCCAATATATTTTAGAAGCTTTAACATTTCCTTAGTTATTCTAAAAGATCTTATGCTCAATCCCAGGATCTTTAAATAGGCAATTGGGAGACAACTATAAGCAGTCTTAAAAGAACCACCTGGCCCTGCCGAAAAGAATCCTTGCCAACTATTAGGAGCGCCGAATCTGCCCAGCAGTTCCTCTCTTCCTGGCGCTCAGGAACCGCCGACCTGAGACTCTCCTAGCTTCCCTAATCCGTCGTTTCGATGATCCCTCGTGAAACCCAAACAACTTGCGCTTTTGGTGGCAACGATGCATTCTCTGCGGTTGCATCAGCGGATTATGTCAGACGGTTGGGCGGTTGTCTAATGGCCGAGAGGAGGCTTTCCAGGCCACTCAGAGCCGCCCTGGTGCGTGGGTTGGGTGGGGGAGTCGGCCTTTGTTTTATTTGCCGCCGCACACCAATTAGCATGGCATTTAAAAACGCATTAACCCTTGGCCGGCTTAACCTTTGCGGCGGCGCGGCGGCGCGGCGGCTGCGTTAATTTAAAGAGAAAACAAAGACAAAGTCGGCGGCGGTCGAGGTCGGCCAACGAGCGGAGCTTTGGCGGCTCTCGCTGATTCAGAGAAGTCATAAATTCCCATAAATGGAGAAAACTTATTGATTGCATTTCGAAATGTGCGAATTACGGGCAGCGTCTGGCGCCAGTCGGCCAGCCGATCATCCGGTTTTTTTTTTGGTAGCCATAGAATTTTTGATTTGCGGTTTTCCCAGTTCCCCTTTTTTCGGTTTTGTTTGTTGTTGAAATTTTTGGCCATTATTTTTGGCAGTCGGCAAACAAACGCGGGCGGCAGTTAGTTGTCAATTATATCCCGGCTAGGTGTCTATTTTCGTAGTTGGCTTTTTTTTAGCATAAGCAAATAAATCCGATTGAACACGGCAACGTGCGTAGTTATTTTATTTGCCTGCATAAATTTTTCGTAAATTTTTATGTAAATGTTTGTTGTTTCACAAATTTGACTCTCGATTCTCTGCGCTTTGTCTTTGAACCCGCCCCACACACTCTCACACACACACTGGGGTGAGTCCGGCCTATGGATAGTCTGCTAATTTTGAGGCAAACAGAAAAAATACACGTGCCAAAATGATCACCGGAATGCCCAGGCCATCAGAAAAGGGAGAGTCTAGGAAAGCAACAAATTGAGAGGAATTCCTAATTGGCAAGATCTTTCAATGACTTGGCGGTATTTCTATATCCGCTTTGGACCTTGTCAGCTTTTTTTGGATGCCTAAAAATACTCTTCGTTCTCACTCAGCAGGAGAGGGAAGCAGTGGTGAGGGAATTTAATAAAAACGGACATAAAAAAAAAGAAAAAACTTACAATTGATCTTTTCCAGTCTCTTAAGATTCTTTAGCTTTCTTTCTTTTAATTCTAGATTTTTGTAGGGCTTTCTTTTTACTTTAACCAAGAAAGAATGAAAGGAAATTTAGGATTTTCAGTGATTATTGTTCTTTTTTTAATCGGGACTTTATTTCCTTCTGTTTGAAAAACTTGTTGGCTACTTTTAAGGAATTCTTGAATGCTAGAAGTCTGCCTTCTTTTTCCTAATTAACTGATGTACAATTTTATTAAATAAAGAGATTTAACTTCAGAAAACATTCGAAATCTTTAAAAGGATCTCATCACAGTCTTTAAAGTCTTTAATCCATTTTAAAACTCTCTCTTCTATCAGATCCAACCCTTTATTTCTTCTACCGTCAATCGCTACCGTTTCTTCCAGTTCCTGAATCCCCCGATCCTCAATCTTTACCCATATTTCTGTGTGATCTTTGAGACTCCAATTCAATCCAATCAGTTGAGTGTTTGGCGCTTCATTACCGGCCATTTGGAGTCTGCCACCAGACCGTGTCGCTTACAAGCATTTAAAAGCCATTTGGGGCTGAGTTTTGTTGTTGATGTGTTTTCGTTTTTTGGGCTTGTAATTTGATGCGCAATAAATTTGCGTTTCCCACCAACTCACACCGCACCACGCCGACCGAAAGCCAAACATTTTCATTAGGGTACCAAGTCAAAGCCAAGTCCAAGATGCATGACACCCACCCAGAGACGCCAACTCTCGACTGCGGCATCGGAATGTTTGTACGCTTATAAGAAGCGGGCTCATAATTCATTGAGCCAACAAGCGGGGTTTAGGCCGGGCTGGCTGGCCAGCTGCTCGATGGCTGGGCCCAAGATCTGGACGAACCGTCGGAATGAATTTGCCTTACGAATTGGCAGAGGTGTGCGAAGTGCCGCATCCCACAAATCTCCGCCGAACAGCAACAAAATTATAATAATAATATTTTCTTTATGAAACGTGTAAATAAACAAGCCCCAGCCACGCCGAAGATACCGAAAGTTCGGCCGCCCGCGAAACCTTAGCGGCTTCAGCCGCCACATTTCGCACTGGCCGCCCCCAATCGCCACACCGACTAGAAGTTTGGCATCCAAAGGCGTTAATTGCATTTGCCAATATTTACTGCCTATTTTTGTTGGCATTCCGGCGGTTCGTGAATATTTGGCAATCATTTGCTCAATTATTAACCAACGGGGTTAAGAGCAACCAAAAACCTGCAAAGGAAATTGAAAGAATCAGAATGGGGAATTAAAATTGAATTCCCCAAAATCAGCTTACATTTTATATTCTTTTAGGAAGATTAAACAAATCTCAGTGGAAGGTTGTTTATGCAACCTGAATCTTTCTTTTTGGAGCCTGGAAATTTGCTGGAGCACTCAAAGTTCATTCATGAGTCATTCGAGTATTCAAGAGATTTCTTTGACGGGCATTAAGAATCCCGTAAGCTGCGTCTGTGGCGCGTTTAATTTGCAGGGCGTGTTGGAAAAGACAAGCACAAAGATTCCCATGAATGCGCTAATCAACTCGACAGCCGATTTAAGCAACCCACCCATCAGAGCCAATAACCAAGTCGATGGCCAGAAACCCCACCCAGCTGAATGGCAAATGAATGAATGGCCGGCCGGTCAGCCGGGCCACTCAGTCCAATTGAATGCTTGCCAGACGCCAACACCACGCACCTGAGGGCAATCAAGTGAGAAAATTAAAATTACATAGCCTCTCCGACGAGGATGAGCCGAGCCCAGCCAGTGGTCGCATTTAAAGGTTCATAACTTCCAAGTCAATTACGCGCCGCATACGCAAAGCAAAGTTCCTTCAGGCTGCCCGAATTAGAAGAAGACCTGCACAGAAATCCGAAGAAGCAGCCAGCCCGCCATTCATTCCATTCGACTCTGACTGACTGACATAACTCACGAGTCGCTGCAGCCTCCGCAAGAACCGCTGCTCTTGGGCAGGTGAATGGGGGGAGGGGGTAAAGAAGAAGAAGAATCCAGCACTACTGTGGGAATCATACCAAATATGGCTCCCTGTTTGCCGCTCGCTGCCTTTGGGGCTTTGCAGAATTAATTTGTGACGCGCGCGCGCCTGCGCGCCTGCTCGAGAGGACCTGGAGGCAATTTAGCCGCACGCAGTGGCCGACTGTCTGCCCCATCATCTCTTGGTTGGTAGTCAGCTCGTGACTCCCCCCTCCCTCGGTTGTGTGGCAAGTGACTGGCCCGGCCTGGCTGGCTGCCTGGCTGCCTGCTCCTTGGCGGCTTTGGCGCTGGTGTCAAACGTTTTGTAATCTGTCACGTCGCATCGTTTTAATATTTTTTTTGCGCTTTTCGTTCGGTGTCGGTACGAGGAAATGCCCAGTCGTTCGTTCGTTCGGTTGCGTGTAAAAAAAGGCGTAACCCCTTCGTATTTATGACCGTGTGGTGGGGCCAACTGCTGGACTCTGGGACGCGGCGCTGCGCTTCCATCGGCCACTTTTATTATCTAAATCATTATTAGTTTGACCTTCAGCCTGAGGTGTTGGCCGCTGGTTGCAAGTCGTGCATTTGTTGGTTTCTTATCTTAATAATTATTTGTTTCCCTTGACGGAACACGTGGCGAAATTGAAATCTAGACAGAGAAAGTCCTAGTGACCTGATCTCTTTCGGTTGCTCGAGGGGCCCTGCGGCGTTTCCGTTCCCACCGAAATTCGCATACGCTTTTCAATTAGCGATTCGTCGGACCCACTCGCCATCTGTTGCGCTTGATCCGCACAGAAGTTGGCCACAGCAACGCCTGACAACCGTTAATCAGGCGCCACAAATCACAAGCCAACAGCGCGCAGATGCTCAGATGCGGAGACTGTCTGCCGGCGCTGGCCAGGAGGGGGGGGGCTAATTACTTGACATGCCCACGATCCCCGCCGCGCAACGTTGATGTTGTGTGGAACGGTAATTGCCCTGCTTTGCCATTGGCTGAGAGTCGGGCGAGTCTATTTTTAGGTTAGGCGCGTCCCCCAAGCCCAACAAAATGGCCGAATGCGCAGTTGCTGGTCTGGTTTGGGGGCCTGGGATTTTCCATTGTTGCATGACCTGGTCGCAGCGTCTGGTTCCATTGCGAGTGTTTTATAATTTCCCTTTGCATATGCATGACAATTTTTAATCTAAATATAAACAGACCCCATCGCGCCCGCTTAGGAATTTGATCTGATGACTATCACGGGGGCCACAACCAGGAATGTGTGGGTGGACCAGCCCAGCCCCAGCCATCTGCTAAATGGTAGGCGGTTTCCAAGTGCTAATCAGCGGGCCGGAACAACAATCGTAGGCGGGGGTGGAGCCAGGCAAACAAGAGGCCCAAGAATCCCTAAACAGATTTAGGAGAATCAGATTAAATGTGGGAATTGATAAAGAATCTAATTTAGCCTCAGGAATGTAAGGTTACAGGGTCGTCTTAAGATTTGTTCTACTTTGGGCACTTGTGGAGATTTCAGGGGACAAATGGAAGAGCCAGAAAAGCCTTAAACTTCAATCCTTACAACGATCTACTTGGAAGAGCTGCTTATAGTCTATTTGGAAGGCTTAATGATTCCTTTGCTTAGGCTTTTCCCATGGAATCCATTTTAGGGCAAATGGTGACATCGAAAACTCCACTCCCAGGCCCCGAAACGGAATGGAAGTGCTTCTCAGAAAGCGTAAGCTATATTCTGATTATTTCTATCCTCCTTCGAGGATCTCTAAGGTCAAAGGCGTTCTAATTTCCCAAGCTGGACAAAGCAGCTTGTCAACTTCTGCTCTGGCAATCTGTAGGCCTGAAGTTGAAGCCTCGCCACAGTTTCGATTCGGGCCACGCCCACGGCAACTTCTCTGTCGGCTAGGTTCTGTGCGCCTACGCCTGTGGACTTGATTATTTTGTCTTGGCCGGGCTTGGCTTTGGTAGCGTTGAGTTGACAGTTGGGCGCATGCGCAAAGTGACACCCGCTCAGCGGTTGACGGATTGATGAAGTGCAGACGAAAAACATTGTAGCCGCGGTGAATAAAAAGTTGCCTAAAGAATTCTTGTCTGTTATTTTGTCACGTTCTTGTTGAGCTTTAATACAGACACAAATCACACTCGAAGTTGCTTAATCACCGCACGCCTGCACTGAGTGCACTTGAGTACTTTTCACTGGCACTCCAAACGCAATTAACCAAACCTCGCTGTGTTCTCATTAAAGACTAGAAACCGTTAACTTTTCAGACTTTCAGCGATGCCCAAGGAACTGATCTTCCTGCTGCTGAGTTTGGCTTTCTTAAACTTCTGTACTTCTCAACTTTCCGGGGTCATTCAGAACCTCAACAAAGGCCTCAATGCCACCAGCAATGTTATCTACCTGGGGGACTCCCAACCGTTTGACTTGGCAGGACATCTGACCCAAGTGCCCACGGTGGTGGTGAAGAATAATCTCAGCCAATTGTCCGCCGCTTGCGTGGATCTTGATGAGCCGATTCTGATGGTCTTGCCGCAGGCGGAGGAAGTCCTGGAAGTCTTCGACAGGTTGCCGATTCGAATGCAGCTCAACGACTTTCTGCTGGTGGGAAATGTGACCCCAGCTAGATGGCTTAATCTTCTAGGCGAGATCTGGAATCGAGGCTATGCAAATGTCTTGATTTTTCAGCAGAACTACCCCGAGGATTCCCGGCTCTACTTCGGCTTTCCCTTTGGCCAGCCGCAACTAAGGAATGCCACAATCGAGGAGTACCTCTGGGCCCGCAGTCATTGGTATGATGACATGGGCAGCCGGGAGGTGCGCGTGGCGGTCTATAATAATCCCCCAAGGGCCTTGGTTTATCCTGAGGTTGATCTTTATGATGGCTATGCGTTGATAATGCTGCGTTTGTTCTTGGGCCACAGGAAGGGGAAATTCGTGCCCGTGCCCACGCCAAATCACCGGGTCTACTCGCCCAACGACTGCCTCGAGTGGCTGGACACTGGGCAGGTGGACATGTGCGGAGATCTGTTTGCCTACACCAACAAATACTGCTACACGGCCAGCTATATGTACCTGTATGGAAATATCCTGATACCCAATGCCAAGGCCATTCCCAAGCGGTTCTATGTGGCGGCTCCTTTCGACGCCCAGCTGTGGATCCTGATCCTGGCCTACATTGGCCTGATGGCTGGGTATTTGAGTTTGGTGTATTGGCTGCAGGAAGGTCGCCTGGGCTTCAGCGAATTCTTCCTTGAGATCCTGTGCAGCCTGCTCTACGTGAGCTTCACCTTGTCCCAGTTCAAGGGCAAACTTCAGTACATACTGTTCATATCGATTTTCCTCACGGGATTCATGTACTCCACTTATTACGCAGCTGCCCTCCAGAGCATCCTAGCCACGGGCCTGTTCGAGCCGCAGGTCAACACCTTCGAGGATTTGGTCAAGACCAACATCTCCATTGTGATTGGGGACTACGACAAGACCGTTCTGGAGACCTACGACTACCCGGACATCCTGTGGAACATAACCCGCGTGGTGCCCTACGACTTCATCGTGTCCCATCGCCGGGTCTTCGACACCAACTACGCTTACTTGGCCCACAGCGATCGGCTGGTGCTGTTCGCCCACCAGCAGCAGTTCATGAGCAAGCCGCGCATGCGCCCGCTGCCCGGGGACCTGATGCACTCGCTGCCAGGATTCCCCATGCGACGCAGCTGGCTGCTGAAATACAAACTCAGCGAGACTCTGCTGAATTGCTTTGCCAGCGGGCTGATGCACAAGCTGGCCGACGACACCAACAGGGACACCATAAGGATTGGCTATCTGGACATCATAGACACGGAGCCTTACGAGCCGAAGCCTTTGAAAATCGAATTCTATGCCACGGCGGTTTACATCCTGTCGTTTGGCTTGGTCTTGGCCTCTGTGGGCTTCCTGGCCGAGTTGCTCTGGGCAAAGTGCCAGGTACAGTCCCGTCAACTGTTGAAGATGTGAACTTAATTGCAGGTTGAGATTTCGGGGTCCTAACCACCCCCAGTGGCAGGCAAAACAAATAGCACTTAAGATATTTTCGCAGGCCACCGCAGGCGTCTCGGGTGATAAAGAAAATCCCAGCCAAAGGACAAGAGGGTTGACTGGCACAAATATTTGTCCAAAACGGAAACACGACGCCAGTGGGCGATCCGATGCTTGGGGGTGGCGCGGCGATAAGGAAACAACATCAGAAATTACTTTGGAGACGCCGCTGCATTTTGGGGGTTGGGTTGGCTGCTTTTTTGGCGACACATTTTAAAGTTCATTGACTCTTCAGCGCTGGCACATTTTTTGCTTCTGCTGCCGCGGCGCCACCAAGTATGCCACCAAATGTGGCGACAATAAAGTTTACGACCGGACGACTGGCCTGCGCGGGTGTTTCCCGCCAGATCATCATCATCATTTAGCCATTGGGCAACCCGGCAAAGACATTTGGCAAGGAGAGCCTTGCCAGGACCCAAAGGAAGGCAAAACGGAAGGCCAATGTGCGTGCCTGGCTTTCATAACGAGTTGGGATTGTCCAACTGTCGCGGTGACCTGTTTGCGTCTTTCAACTCGTTAATTTCGCGTGACCACAATTGGCATTTTGTCACTTCTGTGTGGGCTTCATTGTCCTTGCTTAACCAGGAAATTGCTGATCATTATCGGAGTCAGTTGAGGCCCAAAAAAGGCACTCTGTATAGACGGAAGAAGGGAAGATGCTCTCAGCTAATTGGAAGTCAGCTGGAATTCCTTTAAGCCCTTTCGCTGGGCTTTGTCTTGTGAGACTATCGAAATAACTAAGTTTAAAGAACCTTTAAATAAACTAGGCTAAAAATCATTCATATTAATTCATTCATATTGGCTTTGTCAGACTACCGAATGAACTGAGATTAAGGACCCTTCTTTTCTATTTTAAGTAAAGCTAAACTACAAAGCTTTGAGCGGGAAAAAGAAGAATTCCTTCGGCTCTCTAAGAACTCCTAACTAAAAATATCTTTAAAGTAAACTAAACTAATCATGAATTAAAGAATTTAAAGCCTTTCTGGAACGGAACCCTTTCTGGACTTGAAGTACAATTTAAAACGCAACCAGCCCAATTGACAGGCTGGCAGGCAATCTCAGGGTTTCTCAGCTTAAAAACCAACAAAAATTTTTACTGATTGGGAGTCAAGTTTTCAGCTGGAGTTCTTTAAAGCTTCGGCTTTGTCAGGCTATGAAATTAACTAAGTTTAAAGAACCTTCTTTAATATTTTAAGGTTAAAGAACCTTCTTTACTATTTTTAAATAAAACTAAACTAAACTCATTCATATTATTCTTTAGGCTCTTAGAACTCCCAACTAAAAAGATCTTTAAAGAACTCAACTCCTCGAACGCTTCCTGGACTTGAAGTACAATTTAAAACGCAACCAGGCCAATTGACAGGCTGGCAGGCGATGACTGGCGGCTGGTTAAGCCTGCGGGGCTCAGCTGCCGGCACATAAATTGATTTCCATGCCCGGCCATTGAATGTGTTTGGTGGCTGCGCCGCCGACCTTTTATCAGCCAGACAGACGAGCAAAGCCGGCCGCCCCCGACCCGGCCAACAAAAGCTCCAGCCCAACAATTGCAAATGAAACCGACCGGCCGTCGGTCTGTCAGTCTGTCCGTCGCTGTGACGCATCAATTTCATGATTGGCCGACTGCCTGGATTGTTAAATGGCCAGCTCGACAAATTGAAACTGTCGGCTAATTGCAGATGCGTCGGCTTTGTTTTGATTCTGGCGGGGCCCGGTGACATCCGTTCCGTTGCCTGCTTTTAGGAGCGGGGCGGCCAGGGCTCCCCGGCGGGCAGCGGGCAGCGGCCAACCGATTCGGTTTGAATGCTATTATTTAAATCAATGGAGGAGCGCTGGTTGCTGGAGGCCAGGACCAGCGTCTTGGCTTATATGAGAATGAAATTTATGGGCCATGGCTAATTGTCGGGCAGCAGGGGAACTTCAAAGTGGCCTCTGGGGCAGGCCGGATGATCTTGGCCGTGGAATGCAATTATCGGTGCCGAGTTATTCTAAGATAAATGAGGCGGCACACACGGCGAAAATTGGCCACACTTTCGGGCCACTGACAATCGGTAATTTTTGGTTGATTTTGCAATTTATGGCCCCCGCAAAACGAGGTCCGGTTAGTGTCACTGGCCTGGCCAAAAGACCCACATAAAAGAAGGTAACTGATCGCGCGGCTAACAAGGTCGCCGCAGAAATTAGAAAGAAACCAGATAAGGAAACCAAATTGAAGGCTTTTCTGCGATTCGTTTATTTCATAATCGATATTCGACTGGGAAACGATTGGCGAGGAATTTAAAACGTTATCTGGCGAGAGATGACGAAATGGTCTTCCAGAATGTTTAGGTCATTGGCTGGGGAATAGAGAGTTCTAGACTTGAGAGATATTTTTGGAGTCGGCTTAGGGTAGTCAATTTGAAAGCGTTGAAGTAAATGAAATTGGTTGGGGTATAGAAATTCTTTAAAGTATTTAGAACCTTTAGTTAGGAGACCCAAATGAGAGGAGTTTTGTTGTGATAAAGAATCCGCTTCATGGGTGGGAGAATAGGTTCATTAAGAAGCTTATGAAGAAGGCAAAAAAGGGGCAGTTTTCTGTTTTATATTAAAGAATTACGAAGGATATAAGATTCAAGATTTCTCAAGTCTCCAAAGTAGTGGCAAAGAATCCGCCCTACAGTTGGAAGATTAAGAATAAAATAGAAGCTTATAATGAAGATCAAGAGAGGGCAGATTTCTATTATAATTCTTAAGAATTGCGAAGGATAAAAGATCAAGATTTCTCAAGTCTCCAAAGTTGTGGCAAATAACCCGCCTGACAGATGGAAAAATAGGCTAATTAAGAAACTTATAAAGAAGATCAAGAGAGGACAGTTTTTTTTTAATCAAAGGAATTACGAGAGATATTAGATCAAGATTTCTCAAGTCTCCAAAGTTTAACCCGAACCCAAACGCCGCCTTCGACTTTCTACTTTGAGAAATCAACGAGCTCTTAAGACCTCAG
>JBAMCP010002234.1:0-13958 GCA_037075105.1 Lissocephala sabroskyi | reverse complement strand
TTTCTCGCCTCTAACGGGCGTGGTGGCTGTCCTCCCGGAACGGCTGGCAAGTGGAACAAACAAATCGCTCCACCCACCCGCCGTATGGGCCATAAAAGCAGGCCAACCATCCAAAACAGAAGTCGGCCGTTCCCAAATTTACATTTCTTTTCGAATAGCGATCTCGTTGGGGCTTTGGGGTTGCCTTGGGGTTCTCTTGGTTTGCTTATTATTTGGCGATTGATTTTATTTTATTTAGAGAAATTAAGAACTTTGAAATCTCTTTTTTCTGAAACGATCGGGATCTTCTGTAGCTCAATTCTGGCAGCCAAGTTGGCTTATCTTCTGCCCAGTGATTTCTTTTGAGAGTTTAGTCTTCAGGGAAAGACAACGAAGCCTCGTTTAGGCTTTGTTTGATTCATCGGCAGACTTGGCAGTCCAAGCGAAGAATAAAGAAGGAATTGAAGACAATTCTTCAAAGTATTTTCGGATCTTTCTGTCCCCACTGACATTGCTGAGATCTGTGAGTTTCTTTTCTACTCAGTCCCTTGAGTCTTTCATGATCATCAACCAACAAATTGGGTATAAAAAGACTTCCGCTTTATCTAGAATTAAAGACTCTGAAGCCTCCGATTTGAGTAGCCTTAAAGTAGCTCCAGTTGTGGCTCCCAAGAAGCCATTTCCCTTCTGCTAATCTAACGCTATTTGGGGTGCAGTCTATCCTACTCTTCTTTTAGACAAAACAGAGCGTAAAGATCTCCCAATTTAATTCAAGTTAAAGGTTTTAAAGCCTCCAAAGAACCGATAGAAGAAACGATTAAATAGCCACAAAAAACACCCTAAACTCAAAATGCAGATGAAGCGTTTTAGTCCGAAAGTTTCTAGGAAAAGGAAAACACAAACTGGGCTGTGGGAAAGCCAAGGTACCGAAGTCGTTGTAAATTGGCAAAGAGTCGAGAAACCGTCCACCTTTTTGGGAGCGCCAGAGACAAAACAACTGAAGGAAGAATTCCCGTTTCCAAAATCTGCAATGCAAAATTGAAGTCGCCGGGCTTGGGGCAATCGAGGTGGTTAATTTAATTTGATTCAATTTGTAAAGAGAACTAATTTGGCCCAAGGCGATTTGGCAGAGTCAAAACCGAAAATGGCCATCATAAAATTACAACCGCCGCACGAGGCGCCAGGACAGCCACGGCTCCTGGAATTGCACACGTTTGCGTGCAGCTGCACGTAAAATTCAAATTTGATTTTTCACGGCAGCTGGCCAGGGGTCGTGGGCGTAGGCGTGGGCGTGGGCGTGTACCAAAGCCCGTCGTTGGTATTTTTGGTGTGTGTGTTTTGTGATAAAATCATCATCCCTGCGCCGCAGCTTCTCATGCGAGAAGTGTGGCAACAAACGCACCTGCGACAGGACGCGACAGGACCCCACTGAAAGGCGATATACCAAACAGTGAGCCCCGAATTACAAATATTATGAGTGCTTCGGAACCAGTTGTAAAACGATATAAAAAGAGAAAACTCTGCCGCGATTCCTGTTCTTGAATGCTCTTTTTGGAGATCAGGTTTCTTCAGGAAAAGAAGGGGAAGTTTCAACTACAAATCCATCAAGAAGGACCTCGAAAAGTCTCTTTCCTTGTTGTTCTCTTTTATTCTCAGGTTTCTTTAGGGAGTTGCTGACCGAAAGGGACAACTTTTAAGCTCACAAAGAAAGAAAAGTTTCTGCTACAAATCCACTTAGTAGGTCCTCGAAAAGTCTCTCCCTCTGTTATTCTTCTTAACTCTCACCGCCTCCTTAAATTTCAGTTGCAAGGAAGCTGAGTTAAAGGTTCTGAGGATCTAAAATTTGTTAGGTTTGGATTGCAAGATATTCTCGATGTTTGTCTAAAGAAAGAAAGTCGAAAAAAGAGTACAAAAAATAATCCAATGATTTTAATAGAATTCATTATCCCAAAATTGAACAGTTTTCCGTATCGCCTAATTTAAAGACTCTTAAAACAGCAAAAAAGAGTCTTTTATGCGAAGAACTGCGATCGATAACTTTATTCGATAGGCAACTCGGCGGCCAAGAGAATCAATTGAACTTAAAACTTTAATTTCATGTAAGAGAACTTTAAGGAAGTCTTTAAAAGTCTTAAGAGAATTTACTTTGCTTAAATCTTAAACCTCTTCAGTTTCCTTGAGAAAAGTCTACGGTTTAGACTTGGGAATTGAAATAAATTCCTTAAACGACCTTTGGAATATTTAAAAGGACTTTTATTTGCCGTCCACCGCAGCTTAGGGAGTTGATTGAAGGATCAAATGAACGAAGGCTGAATCATGAAGGAAGTAAGAACCAAATTTGCAAACTGCTTTCCAAACTTAACGGTCCTTTTTTTATAATCTGGGCTTCCTTGGACCGCCGGCCAACGACGTTGGTCTCAAATTCTGTTTATGACACGGCCTTTGACTTCCTTGCCAGCTCCTTTGATATTCTCCCAACCACCCCCTCCCCCTGTGTGGCTGTTTGTGTCAGTGGTCTGTAGGTCGTGACCGGTGACAATTGGCCCGCCGGGGCTTTTGCCAGCGCCCATTTTTATGACAAATTTTATGTTAAAGACCCGAATATGCGGCCCGCGCCATAAAAGTCAATCATTTTTCATTTCATTCCGCTTGCACGTCTCTCAGGAGTCCCACCCACCAACCGCCCGCCCGGCAGTCTGTTGTTCTCTCTCCGTTTAGTCCTTCGGCCTGGCCCATTTTTCGGCGGCGCTTCCGTTTTGTTCCGCCCGCCGCTTTTGTTGTTCTTCGCTTTTCTTTATGCTTCGAGGACATTTAATTTTTGGTGGTCATTCGTTGTGTTTCTTTTGATATACGGTTTTTTTTTTGTCAGTGTGTGTGTGTGTGGGGGGGGGGGCTCCGTTAACCGTTCGCTTTGTTGTGGCTCTGAGATTCGATTAAGTTTATCGGTCTCGCCTCGATTTTTTTGCTTGACGATTTCAATTTCGATTTGTTCCCTTTTTCTTGATAAGTTCATTTAATGGGCTCGACTGGTTTCCGGGCCCCTAGGACCGGGGGGATTAAGGGTCGCCAACCCCTCAAACCCCCCACTCCCCAGTCCAGTCCTTGCCACTAATGAGCAGCGCGTTGTTATCGAGGCCTTGTAATCTGCTTAGCTGAAGTTCCTTCCAAAATGACAACTGGCAAAAATTATGTCATTCTGCGGGCAGTGGGCGGGGCTGTTATATTGATAATTCGACGCTGGGAATTTTTAGAAAAAAAGAAAAACGTTTGCGGAATATTTCCGCTTGTATTCCTTCGACGGAAGCCACTTTCGCAGCGGCGGAGCCAAAGCAAATGAAACTTAACGGAAAAGAAAATTACATCATGCGCGTTTCAATGGCTCGACATAATATTATTTTCTGGGGTTTGGTCGACCCGCCAGCTCCTTGCTGTCCGTGTGAGTGTCGCCTGTATTGGTAGTCAATTTTTTATTTATTTATTTTATGCCCCCGGCCCCGGGCCGCACCTGCACACAAACGCGCGGTGCGTTTGACTTTGACAGGTGTCGCCAACTGAGTGGCTGCCGCGGCAAGAGAAAGCGAAAACAGCGGGGCGCGGCGAACAAAACGGGATTGGCACCGAAGGCGACGATGGCGGTGAATCCCTTCGGGGTGAAAAATGTAGCCTATTATTCTTTGTATTGTTTTATGTGGCATTTATACGCTTATTTTTGTTGTCTTTTAATAGACGACCACGCAAAGTAGACCCAATGAGGCGGCCCAGAGACAGGGCCACTGAATAACAAAGGCCCTCGGCCGGCGGAGGCTCCCGCCAGCCATCCGGCTAATGTTGCGGCCCCCACCGCAGCTGCTGGGCTGGCTGGGCTCTTCTAGGGCCTTGAGAGCGCCACCGCCGCGTCTGTCGGCATTTTATCATCATCCAATCAGTAGATAAATAACACATAAAACAAGCAGACCGCCGCCCCACACCGGCCATTGGATTCCCTGCAATGCCTGCAGAGTAGAACTTGAAGTTACTTCAGTTGATAAAAATAATAAGAATAGTTTTACTCTCCTCACTCAAGGAACTTCCATCAAGGGTAGACCTTCCCTGATTTGCTCTCTTATAGCCGAGGAACTCCTCTTGGCCGCTTTATGGCTGCAGGGTATAATGAGGTGCTTAATCGGGTTTCGATGAAAGTGAAACTCGGCCTTAAGTAAGCGGTGCGGGCGCTGGCGAGGGCAGTCGGTGTTTTTGTCTACGGCGTGAATCTCAGGTAACAGCTTTATATTTGGATATCATTTACACTTATGTGCGGTTGCCGGGGGGCGTGTGGGCGCGTCGTTATGGCTTGAGTTTCGGCCGCCTGTCGCCGGCAATGACAGGGCGGCGTCACTATGTTTAAATTGCACGCGTAGCCAAGCAATTTGTCAGCATTGTTTGCATAATTTGGAACGTAATCGCTATTGATGGCCTTGCGATGTTGCTCGAGTAGAGCAGGCAGTTTTCTTTGTTGATTTACAGCAAAACGGACAAAATCAAGCTCTTTGGCGCGAAAGCACAGCTGACCGAGCTGCCAGACGCAAGTGCTCTGTAACCACCCGCATCTGGCAGCCCTAGCAGAAGAACCAGTTCCGATTATTTTAAAAGGCGCCAAGAAATTTGAACACTGCTACAGTGAGCTTCCTTGTCTAAATTAAATGATTACCTACATAAACTTTGTTCTTATATTTATTTATTGAAGGAAATAATTAAACAATAGATTTTTCTTAAAACGCGAACTAAGCAACTCTGGCTGCTTAGTCAGTCCGGCAGCTCTGGTCGGGCTGGCATTTTGTTGTTGTGTGAGCGAGCGCACAGCAGCAGTCGCGGAACAGCCTAAATAAAAATAAGAACAATTCGGTCAACAAGTCATCTCTTTGTTTCCCCGCAACTGTGCGTGCTCCGTCGTCCTCCGCCAGGCACGCACGCCCCCAACTACAAACCGTTTCTCTTATCAATCTCGAACCGCACTCAACATCTGGTGGGTTTTTATTATCGGTCAAAGACGCGACTTGCCTCACTTTTCGATTAACATATTCGCGTGTCGAAACCCGTGGGGGAGATTTTTACCCCCATGCTAAATGCCAAATTGATTGCTAATCGGCGTAACAAGAGCCTGTGCCCTCGCCAATTATAAAAATCAATAGCCGGAAAGCGCGCCCCTGCCCAGCATATGGGGGATTAATAATGCATCAGGAGTGGGGGTTGGGGGGCTGATTGCACTTTTGCCGCTTCCGTCTGAGCTTCAGGTTTAATTCGTTTATTTTTCGCAGCTGTTGCCGGTCAAGTTCACAGTGGAAACCCGGCCGTCATGGACGTAAAGCGAGCGCTTATCTACGTAGAATCCCGAGTAAAAGATTAAAAATAACAGGCCGAAATGAAACACAAACGCTGGCGGCCCAAGCGTAAATAATTGAAATTGAAAAGAAAGATAACGCAACCAGAAACCAAATCAACCCACAACCCCAAATCGCTGGCCAAAATACTCGTCATGCTGGGCCGCACACAAAAGCTCCTGCTGGGCATCACAATCCTAGTGCTGGTTGACGTCATTTGGGTCTCGTCCAACGAGCTCACCAAGGTCTCCACCCGCGCTTGAGTTTACACAGATTATAATCTTCTAATTATTTGCAGTTTCTGTACGAGGATGCCAGGTTCGAGAAGCCCTTCTTCTGCACGTACTTCAAGACGTCGATGTTCAGCGTCTACCTCCTGGTCATTGGCATCATAGCGCCCTGGAAGGAGTCCTGCGAGCGGCAGAACGGCAACTATGCGGTGGGTAGCCCAATCACTCAAGCCAACCACTCAAATCACCTGAATTGCCTTGCAGATGATGGAGCAGAATGCCGACGACGAGAACTACTACTCCCACCAGGCCTCCCTGGTAAGTTCTTTAGAGATTTTCTGTTTTCTTTATTCAACTCTTTGTGCTTGCAGAGCGACCCCACCTATGTGCCCATCCGCTCGTCGCACAACGGCACGGGCGCCGCGAATGGCTCGGCCTTGTCGGGCACGGAGAGCGACGATTCCAGCGTGCGCAGCGTGCGGTTCAGCAAGATGGCCGAGGTGCGCGAAATGTCGGCCCACGAGGCCACGGATGCTTTGATGGCGCGTCTGTCGTACGCGGCCCATTTGAGGATTCGCCGGCAGAAGACGCACCACAAAACGGCCAAGACGGCTTTGCTGTTCTGCCTGCTGTGGTTCATGGCCAACTACTGCTATCAGCTGGCTTTGGGGATGGACGAGAGCGCCATGATCACTTTGGTGAGCTCGAGCTCCTCGTTCTTTACCATGCTGCTGGCTGCGGTCTTCCCCTCCGCGGCCGGGGACAAGTTCACTATTACCAAGCTGATAGCCGTGGGCCTGAACATTGGCGGGGTGGTCACCATCACCCTGAATGATCTGCACGATGCGAAAATGACGCGTGGGATACTTTTGGCCCTGTTCAGTGCGTTTTTCTATGCGGCGTATTTGGTGTTTGTGAAGCGGAAAAGCGACACGGAGGAGAAGGTCGACATTCCGCTCTTCTTCGGTGGGTAAATGGAATTTGTTGATTGTTTTTATTTGCTGATTGGTTTTGATTTCGCAGGCTTTGTCGGACTCTGGAATCTCTTGCTGCTGTGGCCGATATTCTTCATATTGCATTTCACGAAAATAGAAACATTCGATCTCCCGGATCAAGGTCAATTCACACTGCTCTTTGTCAATGGATTCCTTGGCACTGTATTATCCGAGGCGCTCTGGCTGTGGGGCTGCTTCCTCACCTCATCCCTCATCGGCACTGTGGCCATGTCGCTGCAGATTCCCATGGCCATAGCCTTCGACGTTCTGCTCAAGAATAAACCGTATTCGCCCATGTTCTATTTGGGCTCCATTCCCATATTCGTGGCCCTCATTCTCGTGGCTCTGCTGATGCGCAACGACGACTCAGACCCGCTGATGAAGCTTCTCAAAATGATCTACCGAAAAGTCTGCGGCTGCCACAAGCCGAGCATCGTGAGGTGAGCAAATCCCAACCACAAATTATTTACAAATTACAAATTATGATTTCCCCAGAATAAACGACGATGAGCAACAGGAATCGCTTATAAGCAGCAATGACTAATGCGCGTCGTCACTCAAGGATCGCGCTTCTGAATTGAAATTGCTCACTGAATGCAATCTGAACTTGGCTGTTTACGGATTCGTTTCGATTCGTTCTTTATTCCGTAGGAGGACATCCTTAAGCATAGAAGAAGAAACAAGTTAAAAACTACAAACAAGTTGAAGTTTGCACAAAACCGAATGGCCGATATTTTTATGTTTTTGTTTCAATTGATCTTGTTGGAAATGCTTTGCGATTTTACGTACAATCTAGTTTTCGGCTTAGAAATATTTATTACAAATGTATTTTTCCTGTAAATAGCGGTAAATCTATGTGATAGTCTTAAAAACTTGCTGAAGTTTATTTTCGGTTCAATTATTTTCTGCCAGCCTCCGAAATGGCATTTCAAGAGAACCTGCACATCTCGACACGCAGCAACAGCAAGTTATGTGAACGAAAAACCCCAATTTAAATGCTTACTACAAATATATGCAGTAAAGTGTGTAAAAATCAAATTTTATTCAAATTATTGATGAGGGGGAAATTGGGGAATCGAACGTAGAGTTGTCACATTTATATCGACTGCAAGCTTTCTTTATTATTTCAGTACAAAGAGCAATTGGTCTGTCAATATTTTAAGTCTTATCAGCTTCTTTGTCTTTCCTGTTTTGAAAATACTCAAAAATAATCAAGAAATTCATGAAATAGAGAAGGCTTCCCAATTTGAAGTGCGCGCCAATCTCTAGCCCCGGTAGTAATCGATAACAGCCTCCCGGAACTTCAACTGATTCATTCCCCTCAATTGTTTTTTTGGCTTTGCCTTTAAAATGTTTTGATTTGTTTTGCATGCTTTACATAATTTTGGAATCAAATTCATTCAAATTGGCGTTTTAAAAAAAAATCATACATTGCAGCCCTGGTTTAAGTTGATAAATCGTAGTCAAAAAAACCGATAACACTATCGCTATCGTTGTGCATTGATTTTTCAGCTTGTCTCAGAATTTGCTTAGCAGTCGGTGGAAGAGGTTGAATTTCTTGTGTTAACGTATATAAATATGAAGTTATTCCTCGCATTGTGCTTCGTTGCCCTTGCGGCCGGCATTGCCAATGCTGACGACAGCAAAGGACCCAAAGTGACCGACAAGGTAATTCGGCCATTTGCAATTTGAAAATACCCCTCCCCCACCAGAATGCCCATTATCATCGGCCGGCTAAAAACTTAGCCGACGTCAGCGCTGCTCCCCACACAACCACACAGACAATAAATAAATCAAAATCTCTCTTTCTTTTCTTATATTTCCTGTTGCGTAGGTCTACTTTGACATCACCATCGGCGGGGAGTCCGCTGGCCGCATCGAAATCGGCCTCTTCGGCAAAACCGTCGAGAGGACTGTGCGCAATTTCAAGGAGCTGGCCGAGAAGCCCGAAGGCGAAGGGTAAGTTCCACAATCAGAAGAAAGAAGATCTCTGATTACACACACACACACATGCAAACAGCCTACAGCCACGTAGGAATTCTAGGTTAGGGGCTCCGTATCTGGAACGGAGCTTCAATTACGTGGCTCTCGGATTTGTTATGAATAGAATTTAGTTTATAAATTAGCGACAGTGTGATAACAATGTCATCTATTTTTTGTGGTATTTTGTATTGCGCAGCTACAAAGGCAGCAAGTTCCATCGCATCATCAAAGACTTCATGATCCAAGGTGGCGACTTCACCAAGGGCGATGGCACTGGCGGCCGCTCGATCTACGGCGAGCGCTTCGAGGATGAGAACTTCAAGCTGAAGCACTACGGCGCCGGCTGGTTGAGCATGGCCAACGCTGGCAAGGACACCAACGGCTCTCAGTTCTTCATCACCACCAAGCAGACCAGCTGGTTGGACGGACGTCACGTTGTCTTCGGCAAGATCCTCTCTGGCATGGACGTCGTGCGCAAGATCGAATCCTCAGCCACCGATGCCCGCGATCGTCCCGTCAAGGATGTGGTGATTGCCAACTCTGGCTCCATTCCAGTGTCCGAGCCGTTCTCCGTTTCCAAGACTGATGCCACTGAATAAACGCACCTCCCCCTCCTCCCATCAAAAGCAATAGCAGTTACAAATGCAATTTAATCCTACAGTAGCATAATCAATATCGAGTCTGCAATTAGCAATCGATTTCTTGCATTTACCATCATTTTGTATTTTGTTTTGTATGCTCTGCTCAATCCACCAACTCGTCTCAGTTGCACGTAAATAAAGGTGATTTTAACTCAACAAAAATCCATAAACATTTTTCTGTATACACAGGCCACGGCCAGGGGTTCGTTGAACCGGTTGCGGTCTGGCATCCCCCGACTTTCCTTTGGTTATCGATACCGCCTACGTGGCTTAAGGGGCTGAGCCAGGTGATCTTGGCTCCCTAAACCGGTTATCGATTGACTTAAGTTTCTAGAAAATTGCCAATTCAAATTATTTAATACTCTCTCCAGGGGGGCACAATAACGAGGCTTATGAGTTCGCCGGTATGGGGAGATGGTGTCAATAAATATCATTAGAGGCCTCGTTAATTTAATTTCAGTTGTGATGATAAAAAATACTCGCTAAGTCGACAAGTAAATACTCTCGCTAAACAGCAAAGATCGATTACCAATTAGCAATTGAGGATCTGTTTAAGAAAGAGTATTCGAATATTTAAAATTTTACTTGAAAAGAGACGCACTGCGTATTAAAAGTTTAAAAAAAGATTGATTAGAATTTTTAATCCATTTAAAATGCATTGAGGTCAGAATTAAATATTTATCGAAGAGTGTTCAAAAGTTGGCATGCCTAATCCGCCGTTTTCACTGTTTATTTACATATTTAATTGCTGTATTATTTCTATGGCAATTCGTGCGAATTTTTTGCCAATTCCACCCCAACTAGTGTATTTAAGGGAGTTCATATTTCACCTGCCAGGTGTCCCGAACCCGAGGAGCCGGCCCAGCGGCCGCTCTGCCAGCTGTGCGAATATTCCGGCAATCCGAACCCCGAGACAATGCCAGGCAAACAGACAATCTTTTTAGCTTTCTAGGGAAGCCAAGAATTCTTTGCCGTCTGCCGCCCCCTGCCCACTTCAGCAACCGCAATCTTTCATCGAGAAAAACAAAAAGGCGAACGCGTCTCTCTCACTCGCCGCCGTTGCCGGCCGATCATATCGCTGCGCCCGTCCGTCATGGGGGAGGGGGAGGGGAGTGCCTGTGATCTGGGCAATTGCTCCCCATTTGCTCTGCCCGCGGGTGTGTGTGTGTGTGTGTGCCACACATGCTTCCATTTCCCATGCCGGCGAGCTCATTTATGATTTTTGTGTGGGCCACTGGAATCAGTGCTTGCGGCGGCCTGTCTGGAATAAGTTGAGGAGCCTCCTCCTCCTGCAACTGCATAAATTCACGGAAATTTTTTAAGTTCAGCCTTCAGAAATGGTGAGTTTGGGGTTCGTTCGACTGATAAGCCGGACTAATCCAAAGGGCTGATGTGTCCCAATTCCGTTTGCTTGTGCAGCATTTGGAGCATTTCCGGCGGCTGCTGCAGCTTTGTGTGTGCCTGCTGGGCCTGCCGGGGGCCTGCTGGGGCGCCAGGATCCTGGCCATCTTCCCGCACGCCAGCGAAGGCCACTTCGGGGTGATGCGGACTCTGGTCACAGAGCTGGCCAGCAAGGACCACCAGCTGACGGTCTACACCAGCCACAGCCTGGAGGAGAAGCTGGACAGCCTCACCGAGATAGTCGTGGGCCCGGAGTTCCCCTTCTGGACCGAACGTAAGCCTCAGTCAACCGATTGACCAGGCCAGTCTTTAATTTGATTTGATTTTGCCAGTGCAAAAGGAGGCCGCGCCCAAGGGCAGTTTGCAGGAGGTAAGCCGCCTGCCGCTGGACAAGCTTCGCCGCAGTTTGGCCAAAGTGGGAGCCGCAGCTCTGGACTCTTTCCTGTCTAAGGCTCCGCTGCAGGCTCTGCTGCAGCTGCCGACCCACGAGTTCGACTTCGATCTGATCATCGTGGACATTTTCTACACGGAGGCGCTGCTGGCTCTGGGCTATGCCCACGGCAAGCCCACCATTGGCATCGTCAGCTCGGACTTCGGCGACTACATGGAGGCTGTCCAGGAGGCCATGGTGCCCGCGGCCTGCTCGCCCATTGACTTCAGGCAGTTCACTGCGGACGCGGGCTACTTCCAGCGACTGGGGCAGATCCGCGGCTGCATCCAGCGACGCAAGGAGTTCGCCCGCGACCACTACGGCGCCCAGGAGCAGCTGATCAAGAAGCACTTTAAAGGTGAGTGGCAAGAAAATGAGACACTTCACAGCTTACTGAGAATTCTTGCAGTGGCGAAGATTCCTTCCGTCCCGGAACTGCAGGCGGATCATTTGGCTCTCCTGCTGCTCAATAACTACGTTCCCTTGCTGACGCCACGGCCGCTGGTGCAGCAGATTGTGCCGGCCGGGGGACTGCACATCCGGGCAGTGCGGGAGCTCAACTGGCACATCAGGCGGTTCATCGAGGAGTCCCGCGTGACCATCTACATGCAGCTGGGCAATGAGCAGATGTGCGGCCAGTTGCCCAAGGCGAAGCTGCAGACGTTGTTGGAGTTCTTGGGCTCCCGAAAAGAGCACATCGTGTGGACCTGCCACGATGTGAAGACGCTGGAGGGCCTGCCCAAGAACGTGATGATTCAGCATGGCGTGCCCCAGATTGATATTTTGGGGCATCCGCACATGCGGGCTTTCATCATGAATGGCGATTTGCTGGGTCTGCAGGAAGGAATCGTGCGCAATGTGCCCATGCTGGGCCTGCCAGTGTTTGCCAACGAGCGGAGAAATATGAAGGCAGCTGAGGAGTTGGGGGTGGGCCTGAGCCTGGAGTATGACAATGTGACAGTGGCTTCCCTTAACTGGGCGATGGGTGAGCTGCTCAAGAACCAAAAATATCAACTCGACATTCGCAAGGCTTCGGCAGAGTTCCGTGACCGTCCATTGGGCGCTCTTGCCAGCGCTCTGTACTGGGTGAATTATGTGCTGCGTCATAATGGAGGAGCTGCTATCAAGACCCGTGGAGTGGGCTTAGCTTCTAGCCAATTGCACTTGTTTGATTTGTTTGTTTGCTATTTTGGATTGGCCTGTCTTTTTGTGGGCTTTCTGGTGGCGCTTTTCTTTGTCGCCCAGTTTGTGTGGAAGAAAAAGAACTACGAGCGCCAATTCTCCAAATTGAAATAGAGTTAGACCTGCAACAGCTTATGCCAAATTACTTAATAAAGATTAAAGACCAACCTGAGACCCAGAGTTCTAAGCAGATTGTTAATTAGAAATTAAAATTCGAAATTCGATTTTATTTAAGTTGGTCATCTATAGGGTTGCATTGAACTTGATTAATTTTAAATACAACACTGCGTTTCAGCAATGCCAACTTGCTGGCGATGCAGGGTTGCATTAGCGAGTGTAAACAATTTGAGCTTTCCGACAACTCTCTCAAAGTCAGCCATCTTCCTTTCTAGAGAATCGCGTTTCACTGCAGACGTGTTTAAAACCTTTTTAAGTGTTTTAAAAGGTAATTAAACCAAATAAACGTTTTAAAATGCAGCTCAAGTTTTCGGGATAACAGCGCAAAGAACTGCAAATGGAGGCAAGCAGCCTGGTCGCGTCGAATGCCCTCCAACGAAGACGGGCAGTCACACGTGGGGCACGCTGGACAGGGGAGCCACCAGCCAGCTCTTGTGAGGTTATGTTAATTGGCGAACCAACAACAAAGAAACACCCGAGCCGCGCTAATTGTTAAAATATTGAATTAAAATAGTGTGATTCTAATGCGGTTTTTGTACATTTTACAGCTCCGTCAAAATGTCTGGTACAACCGCCACAATCCGCACCCGCAAGTTCATGACCAACCGTCTGCTTGCCAGAAAACAAATGGTCTGCGATGTCCTCCACCCCGGACTCTCGTCGGTCAACAAGACCGAGATCCGTGAGAAGCTCGCTGCCATGTACAAAGTGACCCCCGATGTTGTGTTCGTCTTTGGATTCCGCACAAACTTCGGTGGCGGCCGCTCCACTGGCTTCGCCCTCATCTACGACACCCTGGACTTCGCCAAGAAGTTCGAACCCAAGCACCGTCTGGCCCGTCACGGACTCTTCGAACAGAAGAAGCAGACCCGCAAGCAGCGCAAGGAACGCCGCAACAGAATGAAGAAGGTCCGCGGCACTGCCAAGGCCAAGATCGGTACCGGCAAGAAGTAAATAGTGTGTTGACGCTGTGTGTATGTGTGTGTGAATTGGTGTATCCACTGCGTGGATGCATCAACCAGCACACACTTGAGCAAGACGCCGCTGGATATGTGTTTTTTATCATTTTCCAACAAAAGAACAACAATAAATTCGGTGTTTACCTTTTGAAGCGGCCTTTGTTCACATTCATATGCTAAGTAAATAAAACTCTAAAACTAAACAAAAGCAGATTATTTGGTTGTCCTGGAAAGGCAAATTATCTTTCCTGATATTGATAGCAATTTTTGCGAAACGGGCTATCGAACGGCGCTGCCACTTTTGCATAATTCTCTTTGAATGACAACTCTAGCAAACCAACCCCTTAGGGATGGCAAGCAATCGGTGCTGCCAGCCCTGGTCCCCATTTTCGTTGAGCCGCCGGACACCGGAAGGAATTATAAATTAAAGGAGTCTACTCACGATTCAGTTGAGTTAAATGTCAGTGTACAAACCAAAAACCTTCTCGTCATAGCATCGCCGAGCATTGAAGCCCCCCAAAAAGGCAACCAACGAGCTTAGCAATGTCGAACGGTGGTGGGGGTGGCGGCAGCGTCTCGGCTGGTGATTGGATTTGCAAAGATTACGAGTGAGTGCGCGAAAAC
>JBAMCP010002232.1:0-13965 GCA_037075105.1 Lissocephala sabroskyi | reverse complement strand
ACATAATAGTTCTTATTATCGATTGAAGCAGGAGTAATTGGCAAAAATATATATGAAGGAAATAAAAATAAAGGAAGATTAAAAGAATAAGTAGCAGGAAAAAGGGGAAAGGGAAGGAGGGAGTGAGGAAAAGGGAGATTGCGTCGGTGGTGGGGGTAAAATTCCTAACTTACCCTAGCAAACGGTCTCCATGGGGATCTTGGTGTTTGGTCCTGCTGCTGTTGGTGGGGCCGTCGCCGCCGTCTTGCCCACGCCAGCATCCCCAGTGAGGGCAGTTCCACTGTCCCCACTGCCGGCGCTGGCATCGTTGGCATCCGCGCCAGTCCCGCTCGACGGGCTGGCCGCGCTGCACTGCGTCGTCGTGATATTCATCGAAGTGTTCTGGGTGAACTCCGTGCCACAGGCCACCATCGACGGCAGCACCTGCGAGGTGCTCAAATGCTGGACTCCATTCCGAGGGTCCCGGCGCAGCAGCCGCGAGAAAATCCTGCGCCAGGCTGCCCACACCTGCGGCTGGCAGGCCACCACAATGAAAATAAACACGCCCTGCAGGGCGTTGATGAGGTCCGTGATCAGCCAGGCAGGATGCGAGCTGGACACACTCCAGGACACAATCTCCGCCATCCAGGTCACGCCCATCACAATCACCAGCTTGAGGCAGACCTTGCCCAAGGCCGACTTCTCCGTGGTGGACTTGACCTCGTCGCGCTTCCACAGCCCGCAGGTCAGCTGGTGGGTGGTGGATATAAACAGAACACAGTTCACGCACAACAGGAACCCAATCGGCCCATAGAAGTAGGCGATTATCGAGAGCGTCTGCTTGTTGAACCAGCAGTAGACCTCCCCCAGGCCGGGCCGGAAGGGCGAGGACTCCTGCAGCCGATCCACGCAGGTGGCAATGGAACAGATCAGCAAGGGGACCCCCCAGGCATAGCAGGAGTAGAGCCTGAGGCGTAGGGCCTCCTGGTTGCGCTCGAGGGAACTGGGCCGGAAGTCGCGGAAGGTCCAACAGATATTTAATCACATGGTGTTGAGCCAGAAGAAGGCCGCCAGGAAGAAGAACTGCTGGCCCACGGCCACCAGGAAGCACCAGGACGAGCCCGCCTCCAGGCTGGAGCTCAGCTGCTCCACCGACAGCAGCACCTCGCCCACCAGCAGGCAGAAGACGTAGTAGATCTGGCAGCGCCAGTGCAGCGCATGGTAGGCCGAGGGCAGCATGTACTCGGCCACCAGAGCGGCCGCCAGGAACACCACGGACACCAGGATGCCCACATTGAGGATGGCCTTGCGCAGGCGGGCCGCTGTGCCGGCATCTGCCCGGGGATCGCTGGAGGACCGCTCGCCCAGGCCGAAGTGATGGGAGCAGGCAATCACCTTGACCGCCCCCCCGTCGGGGTCCTGGGTGTGCTCCAGGCAGTAGTCCTCGGTGCTGTTGAAATGCTTGCGGCCATTGTCCAGGCCGCCGGTCTCCCGGCTCAGGCTCATCTCGCCCCAGTCGCCGGCCACCACGTAGCTGGCATTGCAGTCCGGCAGGCCGAACAGCGTCTCGTATTGTCCTGGCTCCAGTTGCGGGCTGAGGCGCAGCTGCCCCGAGTTGTGGCGGCCGAAGGTGCAGGACTTTCTCAGCGTGTCGTAGATGCCAAACTGGCCGCAGCACTTGCGCAGCTGCAGCAGCGGCATGGTGGCATTTGAAGGCGCCTGGATGGGCTCGGGAGCAGGGGCAGCAGCGGGGGCACTGGACAGGCAGACCAAAGCGGCATTGCGGTCCACACAGTAGCTGGCCGGGGGCACGATCAGGGCCCGCTCACGAATGTAGAGGGAGCCGTTGGAGAAGATCACCAGGTTGCCTTGGCGGCCATTGAAGGCCCGCAGATCCGCCTCCCGGCAGGGGCTGGCCTCGGTTTGGTTGAAGGCCGGCTCCTGGGGCCGGGAGTTGGGGCTGAACTGGATGAACCGCGGGCTGCTGCCCTGCGGCTTGAACAGATGCCGCTCGTTGATCAGATACACCAAAGGCACCCAGTGCTCCGAGGAGCCGGCTATGCAGCTCCGCGTCGAGGTGTTCAGATATTCGCCCAGATGACAGCATTTGTTGAGCTTCACCAGCCTGGCTGGGGCTGGGGCTGGTGATGGGGCTGGTGTTGGGGTGGGGGGTTGTGTGGAGTTGCCGGCGGGGCTGGGCTCCTGGGAGCGGGCCACGTGAATGAGTAGAAAAATAATTAGCAAACATTTGCTAATTTCTGCGAGCGGCGGCATCACGATGATGATGATGAATCGTCTGGCCTCGATTGCTCCTGCTGCTCCCGCCGGCCGACTTCCCCCGGGGCCGGCTTAATAACTTTCCTCGTTGTCGTTGTCTACGCCGCTTGCTGTCTCTTTCCCTCCTCAAGCGTTCTGGCTTGGCGTCTGCGTGTGTGTGTGCGCGCGCGTCTCTGTGTGTGTGTGTGTGTGTGTGTCTTCGTCAAGTACGCATGATTTTCAGCATTTGCTGCTGTCGTCGTCGCTGTCGCCTTGGCCGTCGTCTTGTTGGCGGTGGTGGTGGTGGTGGTGGTGGTGTTCTCAGGCGTAGCGGAAAATTGCTTTTCACTTTTTTTCTTTGATTTTCACTGGCATTGTATGCTTTTCTTGCAATTTGTTGTCTCACTCGGCACTAAATTCCGCACGAGTCGTTCGCACACACTCACAGTCAAAAAATTAAGAAAAACAAATGCATAAAAACCACCTTAAAGACGGCGTCGTTCGGGTAAAAAAAAACTTAACGAATGCAAGTACAAAAAATACTCCGCAGCTCCCGCACACGACTGCCCGCTTTCAATGCTTGGCACAAACTAGCCGACAACAATGCGGCGACTTCGAATTTCGAACGCGAGAGATAGCAATGATCGAACCCGAGCGTTGCCAGACGGCAGCTTTTGACCCGCGGAAAAAGCAGTCGGTACGGCAGCCCCGCTGGCCAGCACTTGGCGCCAATGAGCTCGAATTTGAATGTCGGTTTGGCTTTACTCATAGATCACATTATTTTCTTAGTAAAGTAAAACAAAAAAAAATTAATTTTCAAAGCACGTAAATCAGTGTTGTTTTTGTAAAATGAGCCCACCCAAAAATAAATGCAAATGGGAATTCAAAAAGCGCGCCCATCACTTTGCGTGCGCTGCTTGTGCTTTTGATTTCTGTTCGCCTAATAAAAATCCGAAAATACAGGGCAGGTGTACCGGGCGTATGGGCAGTTGGGCAAATGGGCAGACAGGCGGGCAAATGGCAAAGATTTTAAATAATTCAAAAGCGCACTTACCGATTTGTTGCTGTTGCTGGTGATCTCTGTATTTGTTGTTTTTTTTTTTGCATTTTTAAAGCGCAATATGCCACACACACACACACACTGCACTAGAACAAAAACAACAAAAAAAGACACTCGCGATGACTTGCACTTCTTGAGCGAGAGCAACTGCTTGGGCGCCGGGCCTGCCGAGCTTTTATGTAATTTCGACCGCTTGCAATGAAAGCTTTCTGAAGCTTTTTCTCCACGGAGACGTTAAGAGAATATCAGTGAGGGCGGAGAGAGATTCTCCAACGCGAAAGTGGACAGACAAAGGGAAAAGGGTCCGATAATGCAGGCAGCCGGTAAGAGAGCCAGAAGGGCTGAAGTTCAAACGCCTTTAATGCTTTTCTTTCTTTGGCCACCCTCAGAAGAGAAGATCAAAAGGAAACGGCAAAAACACAAAAGGCAGAGCACGAGCACACAAAGCCTCGGCCACGGCGGCCCACACGCGCATATAAATTTGCATTCGGAGTACGACAAACGGTGCTTTTTCTGTCTCGCTCACGCGCATTGAATGATAACCGGCGCTTGTAAATGTTTTGCGAACTGATGTTTTCATATGTTTTACGATCGGGCAGACGGCAAGAATAACTTACTTTGTTGTTCGATTAATTTATATTCCTATTGCGACTGAAGTTAGCTTTGTTACCGCAGTTAAGGCGGCGTAATTTGCACTTTCGCGTCCCGACATTGTAACAGGCGAGCAGAAACTAGAAAATGGACGTGCAAGAAAGTGTTGCCACCCTTTCAGGCGCTCATTTAAATGGCGATTAAAAAAAGCGCTGCCAACCGATCGCGGGTCGTTGGCGCGCTTTTTGAATTTCTAAAACAAATCGAACTTTTTTAATATTTCAAGTTTTTATTATTGAAATGTTGCTGTTGATTCTGCGAGTTTTAAAATTGTATTTATTGGTTTTGCTAAATGTTTTTATACTTTTTACATAAATAGATTTCATATATTTTTCAATTTCGGTATTTCCATAAAACCCTTCTTCAATCGCCCTCCATAATTTTTATATAGTTCTTATTTTTCCTAAACTAAAAAACTGTGCAACGTCTGAAACGGAAACGAACAGCCGGGAGAAGGACTCAAAAAAAAAAAAAAGAATTAAAAATAATTATAAATTTACAAATTTATAAATGAGAAAGATTGACTGAGGGCGGGGGGTGGGGGGAAGGAGATAACTTAAATTAAGCATATCACAGGATCATTAAATAATTTAGGGATCTCTTTCTAGTTTCCAAACGTTCTTTACTCTCCAGCTCGCCAAAAACCGACTAAATAAATACCAAGAGACAATTTAAAATTCTAAACTTATAAACATACAAATCCACTATATTGATCATAGAGATATATATATACCGTCTATATATGCGATACCCCGATAAAAAAAATTCATGATTCACTAGGAAAACTTAAAAGCCTACAAAAAAAAAACTCAACAATGGACGCAGTCGACAGCGGGAACTGGCCAAAGGATTTCTAGAAACTAAGTGGGTTCCCTGGCTTTAAAATCAGTCACTTTCGTCGCGGTAGGAGGAGGACACGCTCCGGTCCTGGATGAGCATCGACAGGGTCTCCAGGCTGCGGCGAACCTGCCAAAGTAAAGCGGCAAATTGAAGGCCCGATCCTGGACAGGACGAATCAGCAGAGCTCACCTTGGAGATCTGCTCCAAATTCCGCGACAGAATTTGCTGCGCCTCCTCCGTGCTCTTGGCCTGCAGCTCCTTCTGCCAGCGCAGAGCCTCCACGAAGACTTCCTCGTCGTTGCTCGACCGCTGAAAAAAGAAACCCGTCAGCCTAGGAAGCCTTTTCCATGTCCTGGACACACTCACCCAATTGAAATCCACGGGCGTATTGTAGATCGTCGTCTTGGCCTCGATGTCCAGGATCCTGAACAGCAGGAACGTGGACAGCAGGGCCAGTAAAACAGCCAGCAACACGCCCAAGTAAAGGACATGCATCTCCGTGGGCGCCGGCCACTGGAAGCGCCAACGGCCCGCCGCCTGGCTCAGCTCCCTTAGGCGCCAGCCCAGCGTGCGTGGGGCCGAGGCTGGCAGTCGCCCGCTGGCCGGGCTCACGCCCACCACAGTGATGGGCGACGAGGAGCTCGAAGGGCCCGAGGAGCCGGCCGAGCCGTTGGCCGAGTTGCAGGTCGACGAGGACCGGCTGTCGCCTGCAGTCAGCGACAAGGACGTCGGATCATAGTGGACCACCGGCGGGGCCGAGCAGCGCAGGGCCACCGGCGGCAGCGCCAGCCCGCCCGCCATGTCTGTGGAAACAAAAAGAACTTCAGTCAAGGATATGTGGGCAGGAGTTAGGCGAAGGCCTACCTGAGTGCCGCAGGACCTTGTCGGAGGCCACGGACCGCTGGCGCAAAGTGGCCGCCTCGCCGTCCGGCACATCCAGCCCGGCCATGGCGGCCGCCAGCAGCTGCGGCGGACTCTCGTTCCCGCTGATGGAGCAGCTGCTGTCGTCCTCCAGGAAGAACTCCTCCGAGATTTCAATGTCCGCCGCCAGCGGCTTGGCGCTCGGCTCCGCGCTCAGCGCCAGCTGAGAGCACACAGTGCACATGAGGCGGTAGGCGGACTCCCGGCTGATGAAGCTCCCGAAAACGTGCCGCTCGTCGGCCGTGGCCACGCCCACCGCATTGGGTATGATCTTGGCGGTCTTCTCCTTGGAGATCTTCGTCACCGAGGAGGTGGGAATCACCACCTTCGTCACGTAGCCAAAGACGTTCGAGTAAAACGCGAAATGCTCGTTCGTAATATACAAGTGTCCTTGCAGCAGAATATCACTCACCAAGGCGCACGAGAAGTCTGAAGGACATCTGAATTAGTATATAAATGAAAAGAAGGATGCGGGGTGAAACTCACAGTTGATTAGCTTTTCGTCTTTGGAGACCTGGGAGAAGTGGCGATGGAACTTCTTCACCCGCGAACTGGAAACTTCCTTGCGCTTCTTCTCCTTCTCACCGCCTGCTGAGGCGGCGGCTGCCGTGGCCGCGGGGCTGACGGCCGCCGCCGCCAGCTGCTCGTGTGGCTTGGCCGTGGTGGCGGCTACGCCGGCGCCCGAACTGCCGCTGGTCAGGCTCCTCACACTGCCGCTGGCCACCAGCGGACTCAGGGAACTCGACGAGCTGTGCCTCAGGGAACTGCAAAGGGAGCAATGAAAATGGACAAATGAAAACACCTGCGCTAATTGCCCTGGGGCGGTGGGGGGCGTGGCTTATCTTTGGGCAATCCAAAGGTGGCCGAGATAAGCCGTCCGTCTGTCTGGCTGTCCAGGAAGCCGGCCCGGCCCGCCGACTGTTGCATTTCTGGGGCGGCCGTTGATTTTTCCCGTCTTATCAGACAAAGCGGCGCGGCCGTTGGTTGATTTCCTCTTGATTTATGGCCGAATTTATGGAGCCGACTTGCGGACCGATTGGAAGATATATGATTTCCTCGCTAATCGGGACCCCCCACCCCCCTGGCTCGTCTCTCTGTCTATTTTAAGATTCTCCCCACACGCAGAGGAAATGTAAATAAAAATCCTACAACGATTCGAACTATGCGACTAATTGAATTGATAGCATTATCGGCCGAGGGGGGGGGGGGAGAGAGAGAGACAGAGAGAGAGAGCATCACCCGACGTTTGCAAAAGGTGACTAAGAGAGTTTCCGAGAAGCTCAAACAAACCGAATGACTTCCAGGAATCTCAGATCATTTCCGACTCCCAGCGGTTCGGAGAGATCTTGGGATCTTTCGAAGTTCATTTAGTTAGTAATAAGACTGATCCCACAGATCTGAAAAAGCCTCAGGAATTCTTCGACCGTAAAATACTTTAAAGACTGAAACAAAGAGTTCTCGAAAAAATAAGAAATCTTAACAAAAACATCTGATCATCTGAGAATACTTAAGGAAGTAATAGATTCCCCCGAGTGTAAAAAGAAGGGACAAAAAAATCCCTGATGATGATCTCATCTTTCAAATGAGAATATGAGAATTATCAGTTTACAAGAACCCAAAGATCATCTAACACAATCCTTAGAGAGGAAAAAACATTTCGGATCGCTAAAGATTCGGATTCCTCAAGAACTAACATCATTTTAAATAATTCTTAACGACCAAGGAACTTTTTAGGTCTCCAAAGAATTTCGAGCATTATTTCAGAAAATCTTTACAAATGGAAGAACTTTTCTAAACTTTAAGATCCCAAGATCATTTCACATAATCTATCTGATCTTTCAAGAACTTCCACTACGATTCCATGATCATTTAATCTTGCATTCTGAAAGACCCAAGAAATCTTCAGATCCAAATATCTCTTCCGATCTTTTAGGAACTTCGACTAAGATTTCAAGATCATTTCACATAATTCCTTACACAAATATCTTTTTCGATCTTTAAAGAACTTTAGCGATCATTTCTCGAAATTCCTTAAAAACGAAATATATTTTCTGATCCTCAAGATCATTTCATCTTTCTTAAAGACTGAAAAAATCTTCAAGATCTTTCTTCACTGCAACTCCGTTTCAAAATAAATTTCACGCAATCCTGAAAGACCTTTTGTGGATCTTTGAAGAACTTGGATTACGGATCCCAAGATAGGAAATCCATTGGGAAAGCAAATAACAAAGACTTTGCAAATGGGATCTATAAATTCAGGCGGCACACCTGTGACCCACATACAGAGATTATGGAACTCCGATTAGAGAGAGCGAGATTATAGCGAGTCCCAGAGATCTCAAAGAATTAAGAAGTTCCCTCCAGGGTGCGTGCGTCCATTCAATCATTTTTAATTTGAATTCCCCACGAGATAATCTAATCGAATTGAACGGCAGCCGCCTCTGTGCGCTGCTCCTTCGAGTGTCTTTCCGAAGACGGCGATTGCGAGGCCCGCGACGGTTATCAGTTATTGATCCACCATGGGAGGGAGGGGCGGGGGTGGGGGGAAGTTGTTTATGTTTTTAAAGAGGTTGGGAAACATCCGGGCACTTACGGGGTGGAGTTGTAGTGCTGCCTGAATTTGGCGGCGGGTTTGAGGGGCTGGGCGCTGGGGCTGCCGGTGGTTGGGTCGCCGGAGTGGGGACGCTCCGAGCGGTCCTTGTGGCTGGATTCGATTAGTGAGATGCGTTTGAATTTGCGGGCCACGGAGCGGGCGCCGCCGACGACCGCGCCGCCGGCGGCCACCACGAAATTGCGATCGCGGCGGTCGACGGTTTGGGTGCCGGTGGATAATTTGCGGCGGAGTTTTACTTCGTCCGCGCCGCTGATGTTGTTGTTGTCGTCGCAGTCAATGGCCATGGAGTCGAAGGACACACTGAGGCGCTTAATGCGCTCCGGACTGTGTCCGGGGCTCTCAGAGACGCGCATGGCCAGGTTGGCGAAAAAAAACAAAAAAAAATGCACGAGTGGTGGGGGCGACGGGCAACGGTAAATAAAAGTATTTTTTGCTTTCGTTTTGCGTTACGAGATCCGTTAGACGTTGACGCGCTGCCGTCGTTGGCCAGCGTCCCGCGCTTACTGAGCTGACGGCCGCAATCGCAGAGTTGTTGCGTTGCTTTATCGGCATGACGGCAGCGCCGTGGGCGCAGCGTCGGCCGCGCAGGTGACAACTCGGCGTGAGCTTACTTAGGGATGGGGTTGCCAGATCATAATATCGATAGGCAGCTTGGCCAGAGCCGGCGCCAATTCTTCTTCTTTTTAACTTGCCAATCTTAATGTTTTTTAAAATTCTAACAACGGCCACTTCCGCCTTTTAATGGAAATGCGAAAAAGTTGTTGGCTCAGCTGGCGGGAGGCGGTCGATGACGCCCGGCAGATCTTGCCAAGGTTTCTTGTCTTTGTTTTTATCAATGAAATTACCCAACACACACCCGCTAGCCAGCCAGACATGCGTACGAGCCGAAGTCATTGGACCCCAACATCGGTTGTTAATTGCGAACGGCTGCTACTTCAGCGATAAGAGGAGCATGCAAAAAGCAACAACACAACAACACATTAATGGAGCTGGCCTAGGGAAGGCCGTGTGTCATCGGCCCGCCATGATCAGTGGGACAGAACTAATTCCACCTATGCCATGGGCAATTTGACTTCGAATTTTATGGCCAACGGCCGACGCCCGTGAATCATCGCCAGCCTGAACCGCTACTGCCATGAATCACTTGTGGTTGGGGGCAGTGGCGGCAGACTTGTCTGAAAAGGGCTGATAAGCAGCCGCCGCACGTGATTAAGGTACCGTTATTTTCGACCTGACCTGCATCCCCAAAAAAGACGGCGAAGGGAACGGCTCATGGCCAGCACCTGGCCAATGCGCGGGGCTGCGGTTTTTCCAAGAACCAAGCAATCTTTATCGTTGAATTGCGTCTCCGGTCCCCGGGCCATAAAAACACAACCCTGCCGATAAGTCGATCATGCAGGTGCGTTGGCGTGGGCCCGGCCACACGAATCGCTAGTCAGCTGTTCTGCCCGCCCACAGGTGGCCACTCAAATCAGCCCACCTGGGCTGGTTGCCTTATCTTATCCGAAACGAACCGCCACCCAGCCACCAATTGACCAATTGATTGGACCACACTCACCTGCTGTCCTGCGGCAGGTGACCGTTGGAGCTGCTTTTTGGGTCGCTGGCAAACGTCTCCGGCAAGGACAATTGCTGGTGTTGTTGTTGCTGTTGGATGCGTCGTTGTTGCTGCTTGAGGTCGCTTAGTGGGGCTGCGGTGTCGGTGAAAAGGATGCCATTGGCGGATTTTGATACAGACAGCGGCAAGGGTGCCGTGGAAGTCGCGGCGCGATCATCAGTCCCGCCTGAGCGTTGGTCATTGGCGTGGGGACTGTGGACACTGCTTGCTGATCTGCAAACACAAAACAGAAGCGGAAAGGGAACAGGACGAAATTGTCAGTTTTTCTCATTCAACTCCATCAAGGATATCGCAGAATCTTCAAGGTGGACTGAACTTTTCCCTAACTATAAATTCCCCCGCCTCAGAGTTGCCAGCGCTTTTCACCTGCTGCCCAAAAGGCTGCAATGCTTTTTTTTACTCCCGCAGTCAACGGTTTTTGGTTTTGTTTGGGGGAAGAATTTCAGGGCGGGAAAAGGGATTTTTTCTTTTCCTGACTTTATGATAAGTGAGTTGAGTCTAAGCAGACTAGTTTAAAGATCTTTAGGGAGTTATTAGAGGAAACGCTGGGAGCTTTTATTTACCCAGCTCTCGATAGTTTTAGACTCCCGGACTTTCCGGAATCTAGATGATAATTCCGTTTGAAGGAATCTTAATGAACATTATGTATAAAGCAAGTGATTCCTATATCTATTATATATAGGGTTAATATAACTATTGAGCAGTTTGGGGAGCCGTATGGCCAAGAATTGGATTCTTTATCTTTATAATTATAAAACGATATCGAATTTAAAAAACCTGATATCCGCCATCTGTTTAGTGGAGGATTCCTTTAGTAGGAAGAGATCCCGGACTACCCGGAACCTAGATAATACCGTTTTAAGGAATCTTAATCTTAAGATTTGGATTGGGTTCTTTACGATTATCACCTTGATAATACGGCAACGAATATCTTAGAAAAAACTCAAAATACCTGATATCAGTCATCTCTTTAGTGGAGTAGGAAGAGATCTTCAGAGATCCTTGTAGAGCGAAAGTTTTAAACGCTTTAAGATCTTCTGGAACCTTTCTCGGCAACGAATATCTTTCGGTATTTTGTATATAATTTCGGTATTTAAGGTTAACGAATGAAAGGCCTACTGAGGTGGTTGGTGGATTTGTTTGTTATTCAGTTTTAGGGACGACCCATTGAAATTGGCTTTGAGAAAGTTGTTAAGTTTTTTGTCAATGTCAGGAATTCAGACAGTCAAATTTTGGAACTCAGCCCTCCACACACCCTGGACACGTGTTATAGGTAAATTGTTTCGCTAATACCAAACCGCAAAATTCACAGGGATAATAGATGGAAATTTACAAATATCCATCGGCATTCAATCATATATGCACAGGTATAAAGTTAAGATCCTCAGATATTAGCAACTCGTTCAGATTAAATTCCTAACCGGGAGAGTTCCAAAATTTTTCAATCCACCACAAAAATAAACCAATTCTTTCGCCAACTCCCCCTCAAAATTCTATGTATTCTTCTTAATTCGTAACCAAAAAAACCCCCAAAAAAAATCCCAAAATATCCTCGAAACCAAGCGCGCATCCCCGCAAAACCACCGCCATGCCACGGGCACCCAAGACCCCCAAGAAAACCGCCCTCACCTCCGTCGAGCAATACGAACTCAACGCCTGGCTCCAGGAGAACAACGTTAACCCCAACAACCTCCGCCGCTCCTTCACCGACGTCCTCCCCCTGGCCCGCATCCTGGCCCGCCACTACCCCGAGCTGGTCGACGTCAACTACTATCCGCCCCGCAACAGCATCCAGCTGAAGCTCTCCAACTGGGACCTGTTCAACAAGCGGGTCCTCTCCCGCCTGGGGGTCAAGGTGACCCGCGAGGAGATGGACCGCGTGGCCCGCAGCGTGCCCGGCTGCATTGACCTGCTGCTGTTCAACATCATGAAGGCCCACCAGGAGCTGGAGGAGAAGCGCAAGCAGCGGGCCCAGCAGCGGGAGCCGGGCAGCGAGAGCGAGCCCGAGACCGAGGCGGAGGAGGTGGAGGAGAAGCGGGAGCCCCGGCCGGCCTCGGAGAAGAGCGTGAAGATAGCCGATGCGGTGGAGATCAATGTGGCCGGGACCACCTACAAGGCGCCCACGAGCAAGCATCCCCTGGGCGGTGTGCTGAGGCCGGCAGTGCAAAGCGGCGCGGTGACTGCCGCTCCTGGCGGGGCAGTCAAGGGCGGAGTGCCGCGCAAGCCGCTGCCCTCGAAGAGCCTCATGGGCGTGGGCCCTGGCCTGGTGCGCACGGATGCTGAGGCCGAAGAGACGACTATTGCGGTGGCGGCTGCAGAGAGCGAGGCTGCTCCTTTGGCCGAGGGCGAGGCGGTGGACAGTGAACCGCCCACTGAAGTGACTGCCCCTGGGCCCGAAGCCGCGGCCGTGGACGAGCCGCTGACCGATCCCACCGAAGACATACCCACGCCCGGCTCGCGGGTGGGCGGCGCCGTCACCGAGGTGGTGGCCAGCATGGCCAGCGGAGTGGTCAAGGGTGTGCTGGGCGCCGTGGCCAGCGTGGTGCCCGGCAGCGTGGCCAAGCCCCCCCAGGCGGGCGTGCGTGCCGCGGCCCTCACCCGCAAGAAGTCCCAGCTCGAGGAGAAGGACGTTGTGACGGTCAACGTGCGCAAACAGATAGGTGATCATGTCTATGAGCTACCCCAACGAATGGTCTTATATTCCGTCTACGCGCAGGCCGTCGATCAGCTGCGTCAAAAAAGCGCTAGGATCGTCCACTTCAGCCAGAAGAACGCCCACCTGGAGAACATGCTGCGCTTAAAAATGGAGCGTATCCAGGAGCTCCAGGAGCAGGTCCACTGCGCCCAGATGTACCACAGCGGCATACGAACCTCCACCTCGTTCACCAAGTCCAGCCAGATCCATGGGCGCTACTGGAACGAGCTGCTTGAGACGGCCCAGAGCAGCATGCAGATCCAGGTGCCTGAGACGATGAGGCCGAAGCTCAAGTCGCCGCTGAGCATTGGCGGCGGGGACAAGATGACGACTGAGGTGGCTTTGATGGCTGCCAGCTGTGAGGGGCCTGCCGGCAAGCGTTCTCAGGCCGGGGACACGGCCAGCACCGGCAGTGGCAGCGGGAAGCGGCGGAAGAAGCATTCGAAGCGCCATTCGAAGAAGTCCTTGAGGAAGATCGCCAAAAATTGACTAAGGCGTTGCTGGTGTAGTTTAACATTTTGCGTATGAATTGAATGCTTTTCAGGTGGCCAGCTCCCGAATCCCCTCACTCAATTCGACCCTCTGTGACCTCTGACCCCGTCCCCGACTTACCCAAAACTATCGCAAGTGGATTGCCCCAGTGAGCGAGTGTGTTAATTTTTATTATCCCAGTTAATTCAACAATAAACGAGAACGATAAGCGAGTTCGACAGCCGACCCTGTCCGGCTGGGATGTACCCTGTAATTCTCGAGACTACTTTTTTTATAAGTATGGCAACTCTGGTGGCACTGGCAACGGCTTCAATCGAGCGTGAAGTTACCACGTGAAGGCTTTAAAAAGTGCTAAAAGGGGTGGGGCATGAAGCTTGATCTGAGTAGAGCTATAAAGATTCTATAGCCTTAAATTCTTAAAAATTTGTGAAGGCTTTGAATATTTGAAAGGGACAAACCGGCGGCTGAAAATTGGTGGCTCTAAACTTTCATACCCTTTGAGATTCTTTTGTTCTTAAAGACAGATGGATAGACGGGCAGTTAGACAGTTGGACAGAAAGACAAGCAGAGAATCGAGATCTCTAGTCAAGCTAACTTTAAAAGATTTGCTACTCCTCCTTTATGCTCTCATTTTTACCCACAATTCTTGTATACCCTTGCATTCCTTCAGGGTAAAGGGTATAATGAGGCTTGGCCATCAACAGTTTCCCATCTAATGCAGTTATTCTTTTATTAAGGAACCAACAAACGGCCAGCGAGGTCTTTTAAAAGAGTCAAAGCAAATCAAAGTAATGTTTCAGAACTACAGTCTTTTAGAGACCTTGAAAACTTTGCTCCTC
>JBAMCP010002231.1:0-13972 GCA_037075105.1 Lissocephala sabroskyi | reverse complement strand
CAGCAGGTACAGGGTATATCACAGTCGGGATGGCTCGACTGTTACTTCCTTAGTTGTTTTCAGTTATGAATATTTCGCAGAAAACATAAAACAATTCGACGCAATCGTTCAGGCACCAGACCAAATCGAATCCCCCGAACCCATCGGCTCCGGCAGGCAGGAAGGCTGTCCCTTTCATTCTACGCTTCATTTATTGTTTTCTCCCCCTTTTTGGTTGTTGCTTTGCACCGTGATTCCGGAGTCCACAATCCATGCCAAAGTGTTTTCATGTATGCCCAGTTTAATATCAAAGCTGAGCATATTAGCTTGGATAACTGGCCACGAGAAGAAACCTGAAATCAAATGATGACTGATTGATCATTTTCTTCACTTTTTCAATGTCTTAAGAAGTATTTTTGCAACTAAGAAACACAATGGAAGCAACTTTGGATACACAAATTTCTGTTCATATCGAAATTCTGGCTAGGGATTAAATTTGCCAATTTCGCAATATCTTCAGCTGGGCATCCCGAAACCCAATATTCAAACTCATTCGATAAGGCTTAGTGCGACATTTCACTACAAAATGTTAAAAAATATATACTATATGCTACTGAATCTTTTGGCTTTAATACTAGAGTTATATTTATTTAAACATCTGCACGAATTCCAGCGGGAGGAGGCTGTGGCTCCAACTGCGGCAATCACAAATGAATGGTTTGTTTACGCAATTTTATCCCAAATCAATGACCCATAATAAATTCATGTACGCTTAAATTACGAGTTAAGTATGTGAACCTGCAAATGGAAACCACATATAGAACCTTTTCGGACTTTCAATCTAGCATTAAACAAGAAATTAACTTACAGTCGGTTGTTTTTTGTCTGTCTTTAGTAATTTATATAAATTAGATAGCTCTGATAGCTCAAAATGGACATCTTGCCTTCTCGGTTTTTTTCCCCTCTTGAATTAGATTTTCTTCACTATTTTTGTATGAATTCCAATTCCAATTCCTGGATTAAGACATAATTTTTTTAAATTTGTTGATGTCATACACAATTGATTGAGGGTATAATAATTTAAATCTGTGCTGGCAGTGGTTCTGGGTTAAATTTCGCGGGCATGACCGCGCCTGTTATTATTTAATGCGAGTTGCTTAGGTTGTATTCAGTATTTCGTTGTCCTAGCTATACTTTTCTCAGCCCAAAATGTATCTCCTTTACCGACTACATCTGTGCCTTGCAATGTTACGAAAGCGATAATCACAGACCCATCAGCTAATTAATTGACTCTCCATGTATTTCATTCTGTCATTCCCTTATGCCTTATCAAAAGAGCTTAAGGGTCCAACGAACCAGATTAACCAATTCTAAGGAGGCTCCGCAAGGTAACCGAGAGTGTATAAAATTTGGTGCACCGATGTCCGGCTGTCGGATTTTTCTTGGTAGTTTGGTCGGCAGCCGCCGTCGGGCTCTATTTATGTGCGTACGTACCACGATAAATACACATATGTACATATATGTTTTACATTTCTTCCAAAGCCTGTTTTTATTAAGTGCCCCAAGCGGAGACTGCTGTGCTGAAGAGACCGGTCAAGCGAGGACGCTTTGGTCCATTTGGGCCAAGTCAAGTAAATTGGTCGAAATGCCGTAACATAAACGCGCTCTCAAACATTTTAATTAAAAGTCTAATGTGTCCTGGAAAGTACGAGTATTATTTATTTGTATTTATAACTATTTATAGAATTTATCATAATTTAGTGTTAATTTCTTTTACAAAATCCCATTAAAGTTTGAAAACTGTATCAAAAGCAACTATACATATAATTTTAATAGGATCGGCCTTTGTCGAAATTATCAAATTGTCCAAATAATCGAAAAAAATTAAAGAGTAAACAATTTAAATTAATTTTCCTTCAGTTTTCAATTAAAAGCTGTTAACAAATTTTAGTTTTTGCAGCTGTCGGAGTGTTGTTCCGTTTTGATTTTTTGAGGCCATATCCCGCGTACGAATTAGGCTCAAAACATATCCTGCATTAAAATTCTGCATTCCTTAAACACTTTTCAAATACAGCTTCAGAATGGAGAACATGGATTGCGGTTCAGTAATATCATTTTCTTGCTCTGAAATGTCCTTATCACCACTTCATCGGCGGACCGCATTGTTTTACGATTACCTAATGCACTTTCCATTTTGTCAAAGAACAGAGATAACAATGGAAAGCAATTTGGTGTCCAAATTACCGTGTTGCCCGCAATAGCGAGTGTCCAGACTATCGAGATTATATTGTATCCTTAATTTTTTTATAGCTGTGCTATATTTCGCCTGAAACTATTTTACATTCAAACCGGTAGGAATGCTTGCCAGCCTTAGAATATTCAGGTTGTCCTTAATTATTTAGAAATGCGGTGCTCAATTTTTTCTTTAGCAAATTTGATTCCTTCCTTCCTGTGAAACATTACACAGTCTCGGCCGTGAGGGGTCCTCGGCCTCCCAAAATGTTGACATTTTAAAAGTAACTTCTTGCTTAAAATCAAATAGTTGCCCATATTCATTTGGATAATAACGGTATTTTTGACGAAATTCAATAACCGCTTCAGCAGCACTTTTTGTGGTCAGGCGTTGCCGCGTCCAGAGAACCTTCGTGAACCGAATTTCACGTTCCTGCAGCTCAGGTCTGAATTAACGACTTGGAAAGTTAGTATTTTTTCAGCCTACGTTTTTCGATATAATGCTGTCCGTGCTTGTCCCTTCAAGCAGTTCAACCCATTCGCTCGATAAGTGTGTAGGAGGGGACTATTTGCTGTTGTTTATCGTTTAAAAACAGAAAACCTTACAAATGAATTCTTCCATTTATTCTTAGATTTAAGGTTTCCTCGCTTAAAATATGTTGTGCGAAAATTTTTCCATCGGCAGACACAAAGCTTTTCCCATATCCCGCGAACTTTTGAATCTCTCGTCGAAAAAGTCTGATCGTCAATTTTCTTTTTTCTTTGGATTCCAAAGGCTGCGTCCATTTTTATTTTTCTGTGCATTGTCATATTCTATGCACTTTTTTAGCTTTTTTTACGAAGCATTGCCGTTGGCAAAGTTATTTGTCTTTCCAATGCCCACCGGCTATAATTAGAACGGTTTCGGTTCAGAGTTTTGTTCAACAAATCTGTTAATTTGTGGCCTGATCCTGTTTTGCGGAAACTGTATGAATATGAATGATAGGCATAACATTTCTTTAATCCTTCGACGCACTGTGGCCGCAGTTTTCTTCAAATGAAATGCCAAATGCAATTTTGCCCTAAATAAAAATCATTCTGCTCCATCAATTTCACCATTTTCGCACACGAATAAAACAGCAGTGTCTACGAGATCTTGACAAGGTTTTTAATCCTACCTAAGAAGCCCTTGGCTCTTAGCAAATAACCCGGTCCTGAAACGCAAAAATAGAATTACCTCGAAAATAAAGTTTTGGGAGTCCCTAGAAGCGTCAAGACAAAATCGAGAATAACGAATTTCGCGAGATTAAAAGGCGACAAAGTATATGAATTAATGGAAGAAGAACGACTTTAAATAAAAGTCAGGCAATCCTTATAGGCTTCACCAAGTGATACTCACGAGTCGAGCGAACTTGAAAAAGTGAAAAAAAATGTTCAATTTAAACTACGGAGCGGACGTAGCCGAAGTAAAATAATTTTACGCAATTAGAGATATGTTAGGATTTGAAAAAAAAGTGGCCAAACAATCGAAACAAGGCTACAATATGGAAACCTCTGTATTCTTTTTAATAATGTGTGCACATTTTGGCAAAGTTGCTTTAAATATAATAGGATAATCCGAATTATGTTTCTCCCTGTCTTGGCTTGCTCTATATTGTTTACTTTTGGTTTTCAACCCGAAACAAGGCACGAGACACTCATGCCAAGCCTACGACCCCAATGAACTTATTAGTGAGCAGTCTGTCATACAGAACATCAAAGATATGGGTGCATAGTATGCACTGCATATGTTTAATATTATCCTAGATATAGTTAAGCGAACCTTTAAAGATGGTACATCTGATTTCCATAGATTGAAACTTATTTGTGTTTTTTCGAATGGAGTGCATTACTTGGATTCAGTAGTAAGACAGTGCTTCTGATAAACAGAATAGACTTGGGTATATCCAATCAGAATTAAGAAAATCAAATTAAATTAGAAATAATAAAATTGACTAAAACACTAATTAACCGAACTGATTCTGCAAATACTATTAATATTTCGCCTCTTGAATTTCTTTTGTATTTTAATTGCAGTTAAATCATATGTCAAATTGCCAGCTACACTTAAATTAATTTCAAGGTAAAAGAAAATGCACTCTTATAATTTAACATGTGAAAAAATCTATCAAACTATAAAATTTGGAGAAACTCTCGCATTATTGAAATAAATCTTCTGGCTCCCTAAGCGCCCTGGGGGTAAAAGCTTGCGCTGTGGTTTGGTTTTGCGGGCTGGGCAAATGCGACGCCTCCTTTTGGCCGCTTTCAATCGCACCGACTGTCGCGGTTTTAGCTTTCTGCCCTTTCTTTGCAGGCGTAAAATTTGCTTCAATTCGTTTTGATTTCGGTTTTTTTTTTTGCCAATTTTTGTTTGTCGTGCACTTCGCGGGCCCATCCGACCCCTGACGAAGCCGCGGCAACAAAAAAAAATTAAAAATAAATATAAGAGAAGAGAAGAAAAATCTTATCTCGGTGCCGGAAATCAAAGCGCACATCAAAGGCCACCGCCAACATTGCCGTCACAGCAGCAGGAGTAGCAGCAACGGTGGCGGTCGCTGTGTTCAATTGCACGAGTCCCCTCCCTTGCGTCGTAACCACGCCTCTGGCGGCTATCGCCGGACCGGCTTGCGTGCGCGCTCGCGCGCGCTCGATGTCAAAAGCGGCCGATCCACCCGCCCGCGCGGCAATTAGTTCTGTTCGATGTCGTCTTCGTGATCGTCTCCCTGGGTTTTGTCGTTGTTGGACATGTGCGCACTATCGAGTTCCCTTTGACAGGCCGGGTGTGCTAGAAAGCAATCTGTCGAATTTACTCTTCATCAAGTGGCGTGTCCGTCCCGATATCTTTGCTCTCTCACTGTGCCCGCCCGCATAAAGGTTGAGCCACACTTAGCTCTTTTGGGATTGCCTGGAATACAGTGTCTTTGAAATTAGAAGCAACTGGATTGAAACATAAGCGCAGCTAGAAATTTAGTCCAAACTAAGATAAGAACGCATTAAAAAAAAAAAAAAAACTGAGCTATTCTAATTTAAAACTTTTTTAAGTCTACCAACAATTCTTCCAGAGTTATGGAGAGTCATAAATTATTCGGCTTTTCTCTTGGCTGTGGCAGCATGAAAAATTTTTCCGCAATACCAACGAAGTTGGTTTTATTTTTGTAAAAAACTTGGCTCTTAAAGAACCAACTCTTGAAGCCTTATTCTCAACGCTTATTATTGCGAAAAATTGCCAGACAAAACGTAAAATGATTCATTTTCTTTTCCCCATCATCATCACCGCGAGGGCACCGTCAAGCCCCCAAGCGAGCCCAACGAACACCGAACTTCAATGAAAGTGAGTTTCGAACGCGTTGCAATTGTTGGTGGCTGCTGGGCCAAAGCCACTTACTCCAACAGTATAAATTCGGATGGGTCCACATAAAGTAGAGTTAGACCGAAGCTATTTCTATCCGTGTCTCACTAGATTCCACGGTTTCTTAGATGGACAAACACGGGTGTTCACGAAAGAGAGATGCTGATTTTCCGGTGGTCCACCACATGTTGGAAACTCTTGGTCGAGATTAAAAAAAGTCAGGACGTAGTACCACAGTAAAAACAAACATTCCACTTCCAAAAAGAGTATACATCCTTCGTTTCGCACCGTTCGTTGTTGCTCGACAGGCCGAGCAACCCGTCGACTGGGACTGTCAACTGCAACCGCACCTTTGTAGTTCCGACATCTGCTCGCAGCGCTCAGTCGGCATCGATCGTCACGCCGAACTTCAAACTGGAAAACTGGTTGGCTCTCGATCAAACATGTGCGCCGCAACAATAGACTGCCTGGCCAAGAGCCGCGCAAACTTGGGCCGATCTTACCGTATTTCACCGTCGAAGAAACCACACCGAGTCGGACCCGATCGAAGCGGCGCGAAAAATAGTCCAGAAATTCGACGCAAAATAATCTGCCTGAGTCGTTTTTTCTTTAATTTTTTTTTTTTTTTGTCATGACGATGTAATTATTTGATCCGTCAATATTTGTGCCGTTAGTATCGAAGGTGGTTTACGCAATGCCAATCCATAGCTGATCTACTCGTCAGTCGAGAATAAAGTATGTCCATGTTGTCGAGTGCGTTGCAGTGTCCCTGTCTAGAGATTATACAGGTTCTCACAGTGGCCATAAGCTTGGCTCACGCCGGGTTACCTATAAGTGCTCCAAATGGATTACAATGCCAGCGGATCGCAGTGTCGGCCTGCCAGGGTCTCGGTTACAATATGACCGCTCTGCCAAATCTAGCCGGCCACACTAATCAACTGGAGGCTGAGTTGCAGGTAAAAAACCCTTGATCCGTTCTCATTTCCGGACAAATTCCATCTTATTTAGTCACAGCCAATTCTATATTTACGGGCAATTTAATTGTGGCACATATATAATAGGTTGTCAAAAAAGTCTTGCGGTATTTTTGCTAGTTGTCGCTGCGAGCTCGTAGCTCCAGTTCTATTCGTCGCATCGGGTCATGCTATAGCTTTTTGAAAAGCTCTTTTCACGCACTAACACGTGTTTGATTTACAGTTGATTCTTCTTAATCGTTCGTAAGTTATAGCGTCGCAAACATGGAGCAAAATAAAGAGAAAATACGGCATATTTTGCAGTACTACTACGATAAAGGCAAAAATGCATCTCAAGCCGCCAATAAAATATGTGCAGTTTATGGACCCAATACAGTTTCCATATCCACCGCACAACGATGGTTTCAACGTTTCCGTTCTGGTGCAGAGGTAGTCGAAGATGCGCCACGCTCCGGACGGCCTGTCGTCGTAAATTGCGATAAAATCGCTGAATTAGTCGGAAAAGATCGGCATAGTAGAAGCCGTAGCATCGGTCAAGAGCTGGGCATGAGCCATCAAACCGTTTTAAACCATTTGCAGAAACTTGGAATCACCAAAAAGCTCGATGTTTGGGTGCCACACGAACTGACGCAAAAAAACATCTTTGAAACAAATAGAGTTAACGATATAAATATAAATGAATTGGGATGCATTGTGCGCCTTTTAGAAAATTTTGAAAATACTTCAAAAAAACTTGAAGCCAGTAAGCGCCCAACGATTCATTTAGTATTGCCTAACATAAATATATTATTGAAGACCTGCCAGAGTGAGATTAAAGATACAAATTTAGCAAAAAAACTTAAACTGGAACTTAAGAACCAAATATCATTGATAATTTATCCTAATTTAACAAAATATCATAAAATTGCACTATTTCTGTTTCCACCAACAAACAAATTAATTCTATTCTCAACAAATGAGAAAGAGGAAGTAATCAACGAATGTAAATTAGTGATGAGTCATTATCTTGATCAAATGAACTCAAATAACACGGAAATTTATGAAATAGAAGATGAATTCGCTGAATTTGTAGAGGTCTCGCAAGTTCAGACTATGCAAGACAAGGTGGAAGAAGAAATTAAGTCATATTGCAACTTAAACGTCCCATATACATCTGATTTTGACGTGTTGGCGTGGTGGAAGGGGAATACAAAATTTTTTCCGCTGTTGTTTAAAACAAGCTGCAAGATATTTTGCATTCCGGCAAGCAGCGCGGCTTCGGAAAGAACATTTTCCCACGCTAGGAATTTAATAACAGAAAAACGTAGCCAAATTTCAACAAATGCAAAAAATATAAACAAAATTATGTTTTTACACTCTAATTTAAGTTAATTATTTAATTATTTATATATATATAATATTTTTTTTTGTTATACTTGTAAGTTCAATTAATAACATAAATAGATATAAAAACACATTTCATTTCATTTCATATTTCAATGTTTCGAGTTGACATTCGAATCATTCGAATGCGATGTCTAAATTCACTCTACTCATTTCGTTTCCCTATGTTTCGTTATTGTGCTACTAAGTTGTACGTTAGCTCCCTCACTCACTCACATCAGTTAGACATTGCTTTCAAATTCATTTAACACATTTTGAGCATTGTACTTTTGAATGTGTTTTTTTCGTCACTCATGCAGCTGTCTACCTTGTACCTTAGGTACAGGGTATAGAAATATATTCAATTTTTGAATGTTATTGACAAATAGGGTTATTATTATTATTATTATTAAGGGCTTACTTGTAATTAAAATAAGGAGTTAGCTTATTTTTAGTCTTAGCTCTGGCCACATGGGCCTTCAGCTATATTGTTTGTGTTTGTCTTATTAGAGTTATTTATATAAGGTACTATGTTCAATTTTCTACTTTGTAGTCTATGTACATTTAATATTTTACAATTTTTTGAAGGTGTTAGATGTGGTATTGTAGGTTTGTGGTCTTTATGTAATTTAGAATTTGTGATAGGTTTGAAGGTGATGGGTTTGCTAATGTTACTAGGGGGTTTGTGTTTTTAAATATTGATTATCTTATGCGGTTAAATTTATTGCATGTGTTGAGTAGGTAGTATATGGATATAGTGTTATTGCAGAAAGGGCATGTTGTGGAGGAATGGTCGATAAGGTGGGAGTGGGTGATTTTTGTGTGTCCGAGTCTAAGTCTGGTTATTATGATTTGTTCCCTTCGGGAGAGGGGTATTTGGTTGTTTTTGAATAAATCGTAGGTGTTTAGTTTTTTGGGGTTATTTGTTTGGTACCAGTTAGATGTTTTTTACTATGTTAGATTGAAGTTTTATGAGGTGGATATTTTGAACGTATTTTTTAATGTCTTGTGTGCTGAGGTTTTCTTTTGTTATTAGGGGCTGTCTTGTTGCATTTTTGGCAGAGGTATCAGCCATTTCGTTTCCCGCTATCCCTACGTGACCGGGGACCCAAAGTATTTTGAATTTGGGGAAAGTCTTTTGCATGATGTTTCGGGCGTAAGAGGGATAGTGATCGTTGTTGTTGGTGTTGTTTATTGCGTCTATTGCGGATAATGAGTCAGAGCATATGCAATATCTACCATTGTTGTTTTTTTTTAAAAGAATGTAGGGCTAATGTAGAGTATTGTGGTAGTAGGAATGTTTTAATAGTTTTCGTTTCATTTGTGATGGATAGAGTAGTGGTGTTGTCGGTTTTTAAGCCATCGGTGTAGATGTATGTGTATTTATGTTTGTCATTTTCTTTGATTTTTAGGAATTCGGCTCGGTATATTTGTGGGCTTGTGATGTTTTTGTTTAAGTGTCTTAGTGTTGTGTCTGTGACTATTTTACTGTTATCCCATGGGGGAAAGTTTTGGGTGTCTATTTTTGTGGGATAGTAGGGAAGATTGTGTGTTTTGCTGTAGTAGATTATATGGTCTATTGTTGATTTGTATTGTGGCTTTCTGGGTGGACGGTATGTTTGTAGAATTCTTAGAAGTGGGGAGTTTGTGCCAGTTATCAGGGATTTTAAGAGGATAGTTGTGAGGAATTCTATTTTGTCTTCGAGTTGGGGGGCTCTTGCTTCGTATAATATGTTTTGTGTGGGGGTTGTTCTAAAGGCGCCAAGAGCAATTCTGAATCCTGTGTTGATTGTTGATTTTAGACATTTTAGTGTTGTTTTAGGGCTATGCCCATAGATGGGGAGGCCGTAGTCTATTTTTGCTATAAGGATGGCTTTTGTGATGTTTATGAGTGTAATTGTGTTGCAGTTGAATTTTTGATTAGAGAGGCATTTTATTATATTGATTGTAGGCTTAAGTTTTTCGGCGAGATGTTCTATGTGTGTATTCCATCTGTGTTTATTGTTAAAGTGTAGGCCTAGTATCTTTAGTGATGAGACGTTTTTGATTTGTATGTTGCCAGAGTTTAGTGTGCAGTCGCAGTGATGTTTCCTGCAGACATGCATGTGTTTGCATTTGGTGGTAGATAATTTGGCGCCTGAATATTCGGACCAGTTTGTTATTGTGGAAAGGAGAGGTTCTAGGTTTATGTTGATGTTTTTTTTGTTTTTTAATTTAAGGATTATGTTGAAATCGTCTGCGTAGGCGCTCAGGTTAATGCTTGGGTGTTGTGTAAGCCTTACGGCAAGTTGGTTGTAGGCTATTATGAATAGTATCACCGATAGAGGTGAACCTTGGGGGATGCCGTTGTGAAGGGGGTGGAAGGAGGATAGGTTGGAGTTTATGCGTACGGTTATTTTGCGGTTGGTCATGAAGTTTTTTATGTAATTTAATATTTTCGGTCCAGTTTTCCAGTCTATGAGTTGGTCTAGTATTGAATGTATTCCGATCCTGTCGAAGGCTTTTGCAAAGTCTAAAGATATAATAGATGTATGGTTTCGTCGGGAAATAGATCTAGCTAATAGGTGGTCTATTAGTAGTAGACTGTCTATAGCCGATTTTCCTTTCTTGAAGCCAGTTTGACTGCTATGGATTAGTTTGTCGTTGGAAACAAACCACCACAGTCGCTTTGCGATTATTTTGTCTAGGAGCTTTGATAGGCATGAATTTAGAGAGATGGGTCGGTATGAGTTAATTGCGGTTTTATCTGTGTTGGGTTTTAGTATTGGGATTATTATGCTGTTTTTGTAGGATTGGGGAATGAAGCTATTTAGTATGGAGTTTTGGAGATCGATAATTCTGCATTTAGTTTTTCTGTCTAAGTTTTTTAGCATGCTGTAAGTTATTCTGTCAAGTCCAGGAGTGTGTCCCTTAAGGGTGTTTAGTGCTGCTGTGAATTCAATAAAAGATATTTCTGATTCTATTACTAAAGCTCTCTTTCTGGGGGTGTAAGTGGGGTTATGCGTGCGGTTTAGTAATTCTTGCTTTCTGTTTATGAAGGTGTATGTGAAGTTGTGGTCTTTGGATGTCTCCGAAAAGTTGGTGCAGAAAAGTTCTGCTATTAGGGATTTGTTGGTAGTGTTCTCTTTTGTATGTGGGTTTAGTAAGCAGTGGGTGAAGGTTTGGGTTTTTAGGCCACAGAATCGTCTTATGTTCCCCCATATTATTTTTGGGGGCGTGTCGGGTGATATTTGTGAGGTAAAGTTGTGAATGCTGAGTCTTTTTGTTTCTTTTAGCGCTCGCCTAAATAAGGCGTTTGCTTTTTTAAATTGAATAACGTTTTCCGTCGAGATATTTCTTTTTAATATGTGCCATTTTTTTATTTTGTCATCTCGAAGTTTTTGGAGATCTTTGTTCCACCAGGCTACATTGTGGTGGGATCGGGTTTTGGGGTGTGTTTGAGGGATTGCTTTATGAGCGCTGGTTATTATTATTTTTTTTATAATCGCTGCTTCTTTGTTTATGTTAGAGCTTTTGTCTGTCTGGGAGGAGTATTTCTCTGTTAGATTTGCAAACAGTTCCCAGTTTGCTTTGTCTGTAATAAATTTCGGTTTTGACGGGATGTGTTGGGTAATAGTTGTGTCTGAGTGGAAGAGAGATATTATTATTGGGAAGTGGTCACTGCCAAAGAGATCGCTTTCTGTGTACCATAAGCTGTCAATTTGTAGGATTGGGCTACTGAAGGTGATGTCAATGTTTGTTAGTGTGTTGTGTGTGCTGAGATGAGTTGGTGAACCGTCGTTTAGTAGGGTGTAGCTCGATTGGGTAATAAATTGATCTAGGATTTTTCCCCTATGGTTGTTGTTTTTTGACCCCCAGCTTCTGTGCCAGCTGTTAAAGTCGCCTGTGATGAGTGTAGGTGTGCCTGGGGTTTCTAGCACGCTTTGGAGATTTCGTGTCGTGAAACGTTTATTCGGTGGAATATAGGCTGTAATTAGTCTAAATTTTATTTTCGAGATAACTTCTGCGCATATTGCATCGAAATCATCGTTTAGGTTAATTCTTCGGGTTTGTAGTGAGTTGTGTATCAGGAGAGCAACGCCCCCCCAGGAAGTTGAGCTGTTTTTTGTGATGAGGGTGTAGTTGATTGGAGTGGGTATGTGGTTGGGGTTTGTTATGTGTGTTTCTTGGAGAGCTAATATGTGTGGTGTATGTTTTTTAATTAGAGTTTGGAGTTGGCTGTAATTATTTGTGTAACCGTTTATATTCCATTGAATAATTTTAATAGTCATTTGGGTATGAGTTTGAAGATAGGGTTGATTTAATTGGTTTCGTGTCAAATTTTTGGATAATTACAGCGTTAAGGAGCCCCCAATAAGCTGTGAGGCCAATTGGGGGCTATGTGTGATTGAGAGTGTGGGTAGCGCCCCGCCGACGAGCGGCCCCGGTAAGGACATCTAAGTCCTTACCGGGGCCGATCGCCACCGGGGCGCTGTCCACACTTTGGTGTTTTATGCCTTATATGCTGTCGCTGTCGTTGTTATTTATCTGCTTATTTTTGTTAGGGGTTTTTGTTTTTGCTAGGTTTGGTCTAGAGGGTTTGAGTGTTGTGGAGAGGGAGTTGTTCTTGTCTTTGGGGTAGATTCTTAATTTTAAGTCTTTAGTTTTCTCTACAGCTAGATTGCGTGAGTTGGGAAGAGTGTCCGTGTCCATTTCTATGTCTTCTGTCGGTTGGTGAAGTTGTGAGCTTGGTGAATTTGAGGTTTGGAGGGCTGGCAATTTTGTCTCTGTTTGTGAATTGGGAAGAGGGGTGGTTGCGGGTGTTCTGCTGAGGTGTGGTGTGGGTGTAGTTGCAGTTGTGTTTTGCGGGGGGGTATTAATTTTATGATTGGGAGGTGGTTTGGCTACTGTTGCTGCGAAGGTATTGGGAAGATGCTGGTTGTGTCGGGTGTGGTAGATTGAGAGTGCAGTTTTGTGGTCAACTTTTTCTGTTGTTTTTATGGCGACTAATTCTTGTTGTTTGAGGAATGTTGGGCATTTGCGATCCATTGGGCTGTGGTTTGATTGAATGTCAGGATTGTTTTTGCAGTTGAGGCAGTTTTTTTGATTGTTGCACTGCTCGTTTTCAGCAGTATGTGTTGTGCCGGAGCAGTTTTTGCATAATTCGTCTGGGCTTTTGCAGATCGAGGTGGGGTGTCCGAATCGTAGGCATTTTTTGCATCTCAGTGGAAGGGGGATGTAGGGGCGAACTCGAGTGTTTTCGTATCCTATTTTTATAGATTCTGGGAGGATGTGAGAGCCGAATGTTATAATTATTAGACCAGTTTCCACCATTGATTGTTCTTGCCTTTTTAGGATTTTTCGGACTTCTGTTACGTTTTGTGGTTTTAGTTCAGTAAGAATTTCTGTTTCCTCAATATTTCTCAATTCGTTGCAGTAGATCACTCCCTTAGAGGAGTTTAGTGTTTTATGTTCAGCCGCGGTTACTTGAATATTTGCCATTTGTTTGAGTTTCAGAAGTCTTGTTGTTTGTAGGAGGTTTTTTGTTTTTATTAATAGTGTGCCAGCTCGGGTTTTTTTGCATGACTCCACTTCTCCTCCGCATGTGTAGTCAATTGTTTTTTTTATGAGAAACGGCGAAATGTTGTCGAAAGCTTTGTTGTCCGATCTGCTGATAACTATGTATTTTTGCGTGTTTTGATTTGTGTATTTACGGTAAGTGGATGTTGTTGTTGGTATGTGGATGTCGGGTGGCTTGTCCATTGTTGTTGGTATTTTTGGGCTTGCGCCCGTTACTTGCTTGTTTGTAACTGTTGTTCTTGATATTTGTTTTTGTGATGTATTCTTGGTTCTGTTATGTGCACTTGTTTGTTTTTTTCGTTGGTGGGCTTTTGTGTTGTTGTTTTGTATGAACGGCGGTAGCGCAGAGGTGACACGTCTTTACTCGAAGAGGCTCGAAGTGAAACTGCAGTGGAGGTTACTTGCCTTTAGTTTAAGATGTTTTTTCTTGGCTTCTATATGGAAGCGCCAAGTTAGTCGTCTGTCCAGGTGAACTCCTAGGTATATGACATGGGATGCC
>JBAMCP010002230.1:0-13973 GCA_037075105.1 Lissocephala sabroskyi | reverse complement strand
CCATTTCACCGGTCGATGGATCTTTGATCCAAAGGTTTTCCGGCATCTCGCGACGTCCGAGCATCGAATTGATCTTCGGACGAACGTAGTTGGTGATCCAGTTCATGACGTTTGGTTCCGTTTCTTGTTCTTCAAAAAACTCTAAAGCCCGTTGCGTTTTATCGAATTCACACGACGCTCTTTAACTCGTTATCTCAACGCATGTCGTCACCGGAAAACCGGTTCCCAATTTTGGGGGACATTAATTCTCAAAAACCGGTCTTTAAAATTTAGGAACTCAGTTACCTTAAAAGAATTCCGAATACATTTCTCTGAAAGGGTCTTAGGAATTCTTAAGAAGATAAACCTTTAAGAATAATATTGAATGCTTTCAGGAATTTCGGCTATCGACTCTTTATAAGCTTTCTATTTATTCTCTGAAAACGGAAGACCGCACGCAATCATAAAATAGATCCTTACACTTTTAGGGATCCCAAAAAAATATAAAAAGTTTGTAAAGAAGATTTAAAGTTGGACTTACGGTTCTGATATTGGATATCTGCAAAAGAAAAGAAAAAGAAAAATTAAATAATTTCATAAATAAAATTCCCTATAATTAAGATATATTGTAAAATGATCTGCTGATCGTCTAAAGCTAAATTTAAAAAAACTTAAGGAACTTATTCCAACTCCCGACTCGTTTTGAACTTTGCTTGTGAAATATTCATCGAAATTTCTCCGCTCAGTTTTGGGCTATAAGATTCCTTGAATTTTATATGAGAGAATCCTCCTTCTCTTTCGTTCTCTTTATGATTTTATTTGTGCCCACAAAGAAATCAACTCAGAGACCCCAGCCGCTTTTTGGTTGTTGCTCTCTGGTTATCCGCTGGGCGTTTGTCATTGATTTTGGTTGGGCGGGGTTAATGGGTTAATGGACGAGTGGCGACTGCTGTCATCATAAATTCCTGCCCCTCCCCCCGTCTCTTCTCTCCTCCTCCGCCGAAGCTTGTCTTCTAAAATTGCCAGCCTTTTGCAAATCTGTTCGGCTGGCGTTTCTAACGCTCGCCGAGTTTTATGTTTATGCATCGACCCCCAAATCAATGAACCCACTTATATGATGTTTCTAGGGTCTCTCGAGAGGGGAGGGGGAGGGGTGGCAACTAGCTGAGTTGTTGGTGGTGCTGGTGGCTATCTAAACGACGGCGTCTCCGCCGGGCGATGCCGTCACTGGCGTCGCGACATTTTGCGCATTCGGCTAATTAAGCCGCCAGTTTGTGTGAGTGTGCGAGTGTGTGTGCGAGTGTGTGTGCGAGTGTGTGTGCGAGTGTGTGTGCGAGTGTGAGTGTGCGTGTCTTGTGGCACATTAAAATTGTTGCAGCGCCCCTGCCATGAGGGCCAACACAAACCGTTTAGCATTTCTTGTCTGGCGAGTCCCCAAGGAGCGGCAGGAATAGGAGAGTCGTCGCCGGCTTGGCCATTCTGCCCGCGGCCACTACTTAGTCTGATTATTGTTATTATGGCGTAGTTTTCATAAATTCCAACAAGTTATTTCGCCATAAATTTAAGCTGCCCGAAAGGACGCCCAAGGTATGCGACCCCACCGACTTGCCCCGGTCAACTGGCTTGCCCGGCAAACAGGAAAATTTCAAAATAGTAGCGACTAAAAATGTCCTGTCAACAAGCAGCAGGGCCAACGCACCAGACGAGTCCATTAAGGCGGCCTTGCTAGCCAGGCTAATTCACAGGTTAAAGATATCTTTGCAGAGGACCCCTGACCCCTGGGCCGGGGCAGCTCCTCCTGCTGCAATCATCAAGCGAGTCTTCCTTCGCCTTATCTTGTCATCGCGGGTCCCCTTCGATGTTTGCCAGCGTCATCATCAGCGGCTGCTGGTGGCAGCATTATTACCAGCAGAGTAAACAAACAAACAGTCGGGGCAGGGGAGTCAGTCAGTTAGCCAAGTCCTTGCTTTTTTGGCACTTCAACGGTTGCGTTTGCCAACAATTTAGTGGCCCCGCCTCCACCCGCCTCTTCGCTTGGCTGTCTTCATTTGGCCTTAAAAATCATTACACTTTTTTTTCCCCTGCCGTCTCGTCGTTGGGTCGTCTTAATTCATAGAACGTCGCGTCGCATCGTCGCCGTCGCCGTCGCCGTCGTCGTCTTATCTTTTTGGTCATGTTGCAACATGAATCTGCTGGGTGGAGTGGAGCGTCGTCGTCAGGGGACAACGGCGGGCCCAGCCAGCAGCTCTAATGGTTTGTAATGAAGGTTGCAAAGTGATAAGCGCAAAAAAATAAAGAACGAAGCAGAACAAAAATCCCAGACACACAAACACTGAAAGAGTTGAAATCAGTGGGGCGAAACTTTGGCGCAAATTAAGTTTGATTTCGGTCATTTAGGTGGGGCGGGGATAAGGACACTTAAGCAGCTGGACGGCTGTCAAATTTTAAAAGCCAAGGCAACCAAAAACCTCACAAAGGAATTGAGAAAAGTTCTCGAGATTGAAAACCTTTCGTTCGTAGATTCTCCACCGCATTCTCCAGAGTTCCCTGATTTCCACTCCCTTCCCTTTTTGACTGCAATGATAGCCAACATTCCAGTCTTCGGTGGACGACAATCATGGTGTCTTTGGCCATTCATCTGTCCTCATCTTGGTTGCGGGGAATTCTTGTCCTTCTTCAAGGAAAAAAAACAAAAATATATTCCCATGTGCAACATAATTTGTACTTTAATCGAGCAACCGAGCCGAGGCAGACAATGGCCGGCTAACTAGCCGAGATCCCGGTGACGTTGGCTGGGGCCGTCAACTGGGGTCCAAAACTGGCTGGTTCGTCGTCTTGGCGACTCTTCATTTTCATAAATGCCACATTAAAGTTGCCTCTTTAAATGGCGCGAGTGGGGAACGGAACAAGACGTAGGCATAAAATGACATTAGCTGGCCAGTTGGCTGGCTGGCTGGCTGGCCGTTGGCCACGGTCCTCTGCATTTGGTAAGCCGTTTTTATGGCCGGTTTCGCTTGACTGGCAACTGCAATGCAGTTGGGAACGGGGCAGGCTCTCGTATATCTTATATCCCGCCCAAGCCTGTCTGTCCTTCTCCGCAGACTCCGCAGTCAGTCAGTCATCCCAAACGCGAAGCGTAACGGAGCGAGTCGCCGCCGTCTACTGATGTTTTTGCCGTGCGGACTTCAAGTTGATCGCTTTATAAGTCAGTTTGCTATATCATCATTTATACAAGGCTGTCTTTCTGTCTCAGTCTCAGTCTCCTTCCACTCCCACTGACGTGGGCATGTCGCTTTGGCCACTTGGCAATGTCGTTTTACCGTTTTCGGCGGCTCGGGTTATGCCAAAAATGCTGGGCATTCGCCGGCAGCGTCGCCAACTTGGCCGCTTGGCCGCGAGTTGCAAATGCAGTTGATGGCATTTCTCGATAGTTTGGCCCTCAACTGTACTTCTCCGTCGGAAGTTTATTTGCCCAACTGTTGGTTTTGGGTCTTTTGAACCTTTTAAGCAACCCTCGTCCTTTAAACAGAACCTTCAATCGCCCTCTTTATCGCTGGCACTCTCCGTTCGTCTCTCCAATCAACCGTCTTTCCAAAGTCTCTCGTCGTTGTCGCTGGTCATTTATATTTCCACGTAAGCGTGTGTGTGTGTGTGTGTGTGTGTGTCAAGTGGACTTGTTTAATAATTTATGATGAGGCCAAAACCGTAGATCGTGCGTTGCGCATTGCCAGCCATTAATCATGTGAGCCAAACAAGAGAGAGAAAACGGCCAGCCAACCAACCAAGCAGACGGCCGGACAGGCGGACCAGACAACGTGCCAGGGTCCCCGGGCAGTGAGGAATGCAGCGCATCGGCAAGCAGGCCGACCACGCCAGCCGGTGGGAGGCTCAGCGGGGCTGGTGTAGTAAAAGTTCAATTACCCGCCAAATCAAAATTCAATCTGTTGCAGCAACAACAACAACAACAATGCCAGCGGCAACGGCAGCAGACAAGAAGGAAAGCCTCGCCAAAGTAACAGGAACTGCCGCCCATCAATCCAGCGGCCCAAAGGGTCAGGGAGGTGCACGGCGGTGGAGAAAAAAAAAAGAAATCAAAATTCCAAACGCATACTCCACCGGCCAAGATCCAGCGAACCTGCGCAGGTTGGCGAGGATGGGCAGAAACATCGAGATCGCTTGACAACCCAAAAAAGACCAACGGCCAGACGTTGTGGCAAGCGCCATCGGCGGGCCAAGAGAAAAGAGCAACGAACACGTAATGCTCTTTATGGGAGGAGAAATTAAAGAGAAGAAGGTTGAAGAGATCGAGGTTTTAGAGATCTTTTTAGTGGATTCAGCTAAGAAGTCTCCACAAACTCCCACTAATCGTTTGGCTATTTTGATAGGCCAACTCTACAACTGCCCAACTGCCCAAGTTATTCAGATTCTTTACCTCCCCAACTGTTACGCTTTCTGGTTCCACAGTTTGCCTCTTGAATAAGCTAAATTCCTTAACTTTTAGATGCTTCTATTCCCCATAAATTAATTTCTTTTGCTCTTCTTAATCTCCACTCTCCACTCTCCGCTTCCACCTCTTCTAGGCACAACTTTTGGGATCTTTAAGCTTCGCTTATAAGCTTTTAATAATTTTTTAAGAAGCCTTTTAGTTACCGAACTGTCTATTTGCTCAAGTGTCCATCTGCCCAACTGTCTATCTCTGCAACTATTCAATAATAAATCCTTTTAATAATTTCTTTAGACGCTTTTTAGCTACTCAACTGCCTATTTTCCCAACTCTACATCTGCCCAACTGCCCAACTGTCCTTAGTTTGTTTTTGAATCTATTGAACCTTAAAACAATCTTTCAACTGCGTTGGGAAAGAGTCTTTGGTATCAAAATTGCTCAGCCAGCCAGCCAGAGTTTCTTTTCCTGCTCAACTCGCTGCCAACTCCCCCCGGACTCAATTTGCCGCGTTCCCTGCCCAAGTGGACTGTCCTTCTGTGGCTCTGCTGGTCCTGCCCCAACATGTGGTAGGTGCAAGCGTAAGCGCTGCTAATCTGCTACTCAGTGGCGTATCAACCAAGTCACTCAGCCAGCCAGCCAGCCGGGCCGACAGTTCAGCCAGCCAGCCAACCGTTCAAACAAACAAACAAACAGAGACTGGCAAATGCAACAGTCACAGCATCAGCAGTCGCTACGTCATCGTGTGAGTGATCAGACGGTGGCAGTTTAGTGGCCTCCACACACACCAGCACACCGACACACACATTACGTATACGACGCATTGGCCGTTTAACTTTTGCGACTTTTCGACGCGACAGCAGCAGCAGCAAAACTTCCTTAGTGAGTTTATTTTTTCCACCGCATTGCCGGACAATCGGACTGCCGGACAGGCACCCGTTTGGGGCGGGACGGCTGCTTAAAAAATTCTGCTCATGTCGCTGCCGTGCAGCAGCCGTGGCCGCCGTCGTCGTCGTCGGCAACGCTGGGCCTTCATTTGTTATTCAAAAGTTTCTGACAGCATTCGTGGCTCTTTCCTTCGACTCTTTGGCTCCCCTCCCCCCAGCGTCTTCCTAGAAACTCAGTCGCATTTGCGGTTGCTTGGGATCCCGAGCAGCGCTTATTTCACGCTCACGTACGTAATTGTGGCCAAAGGTATAAAAACCACACGCACCCGAGCTGCTCGGCCATCCCCCGTCTCGGCTGGGGCACACTCGGTGGCCGAAAAATATATGAAAGTTTTATTTATTTATTGGTGACGTGATGGCCGTGCATGCAGCAGAAATCACACAAAAAATTAAAAAGAAATTTCACCCAAGACAAAGCCAAATGGCCGCCCCAACCAGCTGGAGGCTTCTAAGAAACGAACTGAGCCGAAAGGGGGAAACCTCAGACTCGGGAGGACTGGCAAATCTCCCAGCCAAGATTCCAGCTCGCTGTCATTTCTTACTTCAAAGAGAAGAAGTTTCTTCTGGGATTTTTCTTGATAAGAAGTCAGGGTAATCAAGAGACTTAAGGAAGCCAAAGGGCTCCGAACCAGCTGAAGGCTACTAAGAATCAAAGGCGAATGCGAAGGTCCAGAAAATCTCACAGCAGAGATCCCAACTCCCCGTGATTTCTCTCTTGCCAGAGTCGAGGTTAATTCTGGAAGCTTCTTTGAAAAGAAGTCAGGGGAATCCAGAGAAGCAATCGCAGCTGGAAGACCTTTTCTTTATCCCACAGTCTATAAAATTCTCAGCCTCAAGACAAAGCCAAAGGCCCAAAATCAGCTGAAGGTTTCTTAGAATCCAACTGAACCGAAAGAAGTCGAAAGTCGAAGGCTTGGAAAGACCAGAAAGTCTTCCATTTTATCTCCGAACCTGGCGAACCTTTTTCCTTATTCCCCATGAAATTCTCAACCTCAAGTCAATGGAGAAGACTCATTGCCGAAGGGAAGGTAATAAAATTTTTTTATTTGTAAAATTCCCAGCCCCCGTCAAATTAAATTTCTTTAAAAGTCAACCGCATTTGGTTGCGGCGAGCGAGCGGCTTATCCAGCTGGCAGTTTATACGCCCCCACCGCCAATTGATGATACCTTTATAAATTTTATTATATTGTAATCATTTTTCATCATGTGCGGAAATCGGACGATAGCGTGGAAAAAAAACAACGAAAAGCGAATAAAAATAAAAACAAACAAGCACAAAATTTATGGTGAAAAAATGTGGCGGAAAATTTATTACGATGCGCAAAAGTCGCCCCACATGTGCATAGGTAAAAATACAGTAAGCCCCGACTAACAAGGATTTCAGTTAACGGTAAAATTATATAGAATTTTAAGAAGCCTACAAAACAAAACGTAAGTTGGCAGTTAATTTTTTTCCAATTCCTACGACCATTGAAGTTGGAATTCTAATAGAGATTTCGGTTTCCGATATCAAAATTAAATCTGTGAAATTTTATATCCTTCGTGGATGTGAAATAAAGTTCTGTTTACTTTTCGGCTTGTGAAAATATTGGCAATTTTTTTAAAGGTTTTTTTACTGTGGGTTTTTGTTTTCGCTGGCAAGTTTGTCATCTTGATAGGCAAGTTTTATTTTTGCACTCCCAATTTTTTGCTACAAGATAAACAAAAGCCGAATAAAAACAAATACAAAATTCGCAAATATTTCCAAACTCACTCAAATTTTATATCCATAAATGGAAAGAATTAAATAAATTTTAAATCTACACAAACGTAAAAAAATAAAATTGCGATTTTTTATGGGTATACAAAAGTAAAGCAGCCAGGGGAAATAAAATATCATTGACAGGTTTTAATTTCTCTAAGCTTTTTATGCTTTATATTTTTCTGATCCTTCAAACTCTTTAATTTAAATTGGTGAAGGGAATTGCTGATAGGAAATTCTCTCCCAAGAAACATAAAAACTCTTTCAATTCCCTTTATTCTTCCCTAAAGACGAATCCCAGAATTCCCTATTCAGTTGATTTTTTGGTCTATTCGTCGGCCTGTAGCTTCCCCAGGCGTTTAAAAGATTAAAGATCCTTTATGATTAAATGCAAACAAAAATTACCCAATAAAAATCAACTCGATTGAGGAGAGATTATCACAAATTTGTCGCCCGGCGAGCGAAAAATCAAAAGAGGACAAAAATTGGTGAGGGGGGAAAAAGAAATACAAATTAAAATTACAAACACACCAGACACACCCACAAAATTGACGGCTAAATATGTGTAAATATAAATTATGTTAATTATTTTTTGCGTTTGTTCACCAAACCGAAGGAGGCGCTGGCAGAGGGGGCGTGGCGAGTTGCCGGCGCTGCTGCCGTTCAACTGCAATTATGCTAATTGTATTTTCAATTATTATATGCTTATTTATTATTATTCACCTCCCAACCTCTCTTGCTTCTTGGTCGGCTGTCTTTATGTTGGCCATTCAATTTATACAATCATGAAGGCAATAATGATTATGGTGATGATCACGTCGATTGAAGGAGGCCAAAAACAAAACGTTCAATGAATTTTAAGATGAGTTTGAATTTGAACAAAATTAAATTGATTGCCACAAGTTATCGGCCGAATATAGAACCTCAAATACTCTAAAAATTAAAGGGATCATAAGATCAGAATATAAAGCAAATTTAGCCCGAGAATTCTGGCGGATTTGCTTGTGAACTTTCAAGAATTCTTAGCCTTTTTTCTGGGCTCTCCACAGGGCATTCGGTTAACCAGCTGACTGATCAAAATTGAATTAATTGCCACAATTAATCAACTCAATATAGAACCTCAAATACTCTACAAATCAAGATCTTAAGATCCGAAAATAAAGCAAACTTAGCCCGAGAATTTTAGCAGTTTTTCCCGTAAACTTTAAAGAATTCTTAGCCTTTTTTCTGGGCTCTCCACAGAGCATTCGGTTAACCAGCTGACTCTGGTGTGCGTGTGTGTATTTGTTACCCTTTTATTTTATTATTATTATCATATTTTTCAATTTACAGGCGACCTGGTACCGCACATATAATTAAACGCCCACCGCCGCCGATTCGAGCCGAACCAACCAATTTACCTTTTGTGTGGGATGTGTGCGGTGTGTGTGTGTGTGTGTGTGTGTACGTAAATTCATTAAAAAATTATGTTCATAATTAAAATTGAAGTTTAAAAAAGGAGAGAAAAGAGAATGAGAACGGCCAGCCAGGAAATCATCGACTGGTAAACCCAATGGAATTACGAAATTTAATTTCGTATACAAAAAAATGTTTACCCAATTATAATCGCAATTATCTTTCAGGGTTTTTAAGCTTTTTAAATATTCTTAGGAGAACTTATGGGAATCCTCGGCCAGCTTATAATTTGAATCTGGACGGGAATTCTTTTTTTTTTTCTGCCTCTGCTTTTTGGCGAATGGCATTCAGTGATTTCACCATTTCCCTTCGGTGAATCCCTTTTAAATTGATTATGCAAAATGGCGCACTTGTCGACGAGGACGAGGATCTGTCGGCATTGCAATTAACGGAAGGCCGGTGAGTGGGGGGCGTCGATTTACCTCATTAATATGAAGATTTCGCGATTCTTTTTTGCGCCGCGGCCATTTCATTGTATTAATTAATGCGAGACTCGGCGGCCGGGGCCCTCAAATATTTTCCAAATTTTATTTAAACTGCCCAGCAATGCGCACTAAAATGCAATCAATGTGAATTAAATTCCCCAACCAGCGGAAAAAAGAAGACTGCAGCTCAAAGGCTGGCCCCAAAAAAAGAAATGCCGGCCAGCCGGCAATTTAATTGAGCGTAAAATATGTGCGGCCTGGGCCCTTCCCGGGGGGCTTGTCTGTCGGTTTGTCGGTCAAAATCAAATGCCCATTGGCTTTGTGAGGAAAAAATTGTTTTCGGGGTGGAGCCTCTGTGGGGGGGCCGGTCGAAAAACTGCATTTGTTTATTGCATAAATAAATAAACATTTAAATTGTCCAGCCATCCATCCGCTCATCACGACAGACACAACAAAATCCCATGAAATCCAAGAAAAAACACCAAACAAAAATTCCATTGCCCCAAAAAGCAGGCAATGAAGTTTTACCCATAAAACCGCCTGCAGTTTTTGCCACACACACACGCAGGGAACAAGAAGATATAGAATATATATAAATGTGTGTGTGTGTGCCTTTAAATTGGATTAGTATATTTTGATTAAGTGCCGAAGTCCGTCGCGGTCGAGGGGTCGCCGGTGATGCGCCTCGTAAAAATTGGATTATCCGCTTGACCCAAATCGGCGGCTGTCGTCTGTCGGTTGTCGGTCATCGGTCATTGGTTTCGCGGAGGGTATTTTGTGCCGAAGGCTTTTTATCTATAAGAGGGGATTTTGGTTGGGCTCTTGGCAGCCAACGAGGGAATTTAAATTCAAAAATGTTCAATGAACTTTGCGCGTTTAATTTCGAACGAACTGATTTAAGTTTCTTAACTTTCTTATAAAAGATATAAAAATTCAAACCTTTATTTCGAGTTTACTCCGCTTACCTAAAATGAAATAAGAGAAATAGATAAATTAAGTTTGTCGGCAAAATGAAATTAAAAACAGATTTCGAGACCTTGGCGAGGGTAAATAAATTAATTTCCCCATTTCACAAATTTACAGATTTTAATTTGCATGATAACAAAACCCACAAAAGGAACCAATTTTTTACCCTCATTGGCCAGTTAAACTGACAGGTGGCCGAATAACCAACCGCTCCCCTCAGCGGAAATACCCTCAGACCCTTCTTCCCGTTTTTTTACCCCTGGTCTGGGTTTTTGTTTATGCATTTTCAGGGCCCTCGCGTCGGTTCCCATCGTCTCAATTAGCAGCAAGAAAAAACCAAACTGCCGATAAGGCAACTGTTGCCTGCCAGCTTCCCCGCTTGTCATTCTCACCTGATGTGTGGGTATTTTTTTTGCGCCTGATTTCTGGGGCAATATGACAATGAGGGCGCCCCCGCCCCTCCCCCGGCTGTTAACTGCCGAAAGGGGAGAGTCACACGGCCAGCTGTTGGGACAAGGCAACCGCCCTCAAGGCAACACCTGGGCGCTGGGTTATTTTTTTAAGAGTCACCGTAAATGCCGCTCACACATGTTTACCCCTCGCCCCGGAGGCTTCCGCCACTTAGCGGCTTCGGCTGCTGTCGCTTCGGTTCAATTACTTGTAATTTTAGCCGCAGCCGCAGCCCAGGCAGGCAGGCCTGAGGGTTGGGCTGGGCAATCTTAAGCGGTCCTTTTTATGGCAGGCAGACAGACGAGAGGACCCGGCAGACAGGTAGGCCAGACAGCCAGAGTTCCCATCGTTTGCACTTACCCGCTAATCAAATGCCCTCCCCTCATCCCCCTCACTCTCCTTCAATTCAATACATCAAATTTGTAGCCTCTGTTGCTGGCGGGGTGGCGTTTTTTTTTTTGTTTTGGAAAATTTGATTTGGTTGAACTGTAAATTTTACCCTCGCTTTTCGCAGCTGCCAGGCGGCTTCCTGTTGTCGTTGTTGTTTTATCCTTTTTTCCTCCATTTATTTCATGCTCAAGTTGTTGTAATTGAAGTGTAAATTTTTACATCTGTTTAATATGCATTAAAATGAAGAGCTTCCCCGCCACTTGACTAACCCACCCGCCCGCACACACAGCCTGCCTGGGGGGTGGTGAAATCGATAAAATGATTAACGCTTCCGTCGTCAATGATGTAAAGAAAACATCAACGACTGCTGCCCGAGGGACGGCTGCCGCCGCAGTCGTGGGCCGTTTAATTTTGCCTCATTTTCGAAAAAAAAAAATCCCCAACTGTTGGGGGGGCTTGGGGGAGCCTTTGGCCATTGGGAATTTTCATGTTGATTTTTCCACTCGCCGGGCAGGCAAGCCGACAACTGTCCGACAACCCGGCACGCGCACATGTGTGTGCGGGTGTGTGAGGGTATTTGAGTCGTCGGTGCTTTGGCCATGCGAGTCACGTAGACTTATAAGCGGCTGGGGGAGGGGCAGACGCTGGCGAAAATGCCGAAATGGAACGCGGAACGCGCGGCAAAGAAACAACACAAAATCAAGGGCACACACACACCCGCACACACACAGAGCCGTAGGCAGGCCAACAAAAACAAAAGACACGAAAAGGATGTAGAAGGCAAAAAATGGTAAATTCTTTGGAGGGGGTGGGGGAAACTCACACAAAAGCAAAGCAAGAAAAATATGTGCATAAAACTTTTCTAATAACAACGATAAACAGCTGCTAAAGCCGCACGCCCCCACCCTCCAGAAATCCTTACCTTATCCCTCGTCCTTAACCTCAAAAAAAATAACCCTCCCCACGCCGAGTGCGTGGGGTTGCGTGGAATCGAAACGCCGACCAAATGCACTTGAGGAACGAAACGGAAAGCGGGGTGAATTTGGATTGGTAGGCATTCGAGAAAAGTTTCCTTAACTCAAACCATTAAAACTTGAACCTCACGAATTGCGTGCAAAAATTAATTGCGTGACTCCCTCAACCCGGCGAAAAAAATTGCTCCAACAATCTGTTCCCTTAAACGAAGACTTCTGGGCTCTTTAAACTCAAATTTCGCAGAGATTTTGTGTTTTTCTTTTGCCTTCCGGTTCTTTGTAATTTTATTTTGTATTCAAGAAAATTTTATCCCCGGCCCAAAGTTCTTAAACTTTTCCGGTTTCTCATTTGCATTTCATTAGAACAGACAACTCATATGGTTTTTGATCTGGATATTTCCATATGTCAAATCCCCATTGACCCTTAAGTGGGCCAGGCCAGCCAGCAGCAGACGCCTTTGAAGTTGGTTGGCCAAACCGGAAATGGCCACAAATTGTTCGGGCCAATAAATTGAAATTGTTTCTAATTTCGACAAGCCAACGTGCGGAGGGGGAAGCTTATTTCTGCCAGATTTCAAAGTAAATATGCAAAATATTTCCGAGTAGCAGCCACAGCATTAATGCAACCCCCCACCCCCCCATGCCTTGCCACGTCGCCCGGAGTCGCGCTTGGCTGACTGACTGACTGGCTGACAGACTGACGGCCAAGATACGGCAATAGACAGGCAACCCATGTGGGCGCTCAGGAAGCTCATCCCAAAAAAAAAATTCCCCACACGACGATGGCGAGGGCAAGGGCGAGGGGACGGGAGCTTCGAACGTGCAACAAACTATGCGTGGCTGGGGCTCAGGCTTAAATGTTGGCGGCATGTCAGGGGAACTAACATTAAAAACACATTAAAACCGCCAACTGTCGGCGGCGGGCGGGCGATACACCGACAAAAGCTAAACGATGTGAAGAGATAGCAACCGACGCCGTCGCCGTTGCCGTCGCCGCTTTGGCCTTTTCCACGATGATGATGATGGTTGGCTGGTTGGTCGGTTGGTTGGTTGGGCAACTGCAGCTGCCACTGGCAGCATGGAAAGGTGTTGGCCGCGGGACCAACCCGCACAAAAATCAAAACATTCCGGGCCATCGCATTATAGCACTTTGTGGTTAATTATTTAGGAGTTGGGGGGGCCGGCGATTTATGGGTTTCTTTTGTCGACTTGGGGGTTTTGTTTATGGGATTAGCGCGGCTCGATTTCTCGCAGAAGAAAAAAAAAACCTACAACAAAATATAAATCATAAATTGATAATGATTCATTTCTCGGGCGACTCTTAAGTCCCCGCAAATCGAAGCGGGCCATAAACATTAAATTTGCATATCTTTAAGATTTGGTAACCAAAGCGAAGCATAACTCAGCCCCCCAGACAGTCGCGCACAACAAAAAGTCCGCATTTGGCCACACGATCTATTAAATTCGCCATTATTCAAAAGGAATTTCGAGAGCCTCCACCACCCAGACGACATTTAAGCCTATGGACATTGAAAGGTAGATCAATAAAAATCCAATTTGGAGGTTTCTCTTCAAAAACTCTTCTATATCTCTTATAGGAAAAGTTGGGCAATCAAGAAACTAACCAGCGAATCATTTCGGTTCGTGAGGAAACGAAGAGACTTTTCTGGGTGAATTTGCTATTTTCCTTAAGTGTTCAACCCATAAAATAAATTTCCCAACTTTCCGAAGAATCCCATAAAAATCTAGGCCCAGTCCTAAGCGAATTAAAAGACTCCTTTTGCTGTCTTTATATTTTGTCATTCTTCTCTTTACTCTCAGTCTTAAAAACCTCCAACTGCCCAAGCGCCCAACTGTCCATACCTCAACATACTAAGCAACTGCCTTCGGCTCTTCTTACTTTCTTATATCTCTTAATTTATTTAAAAACTATCAATCGTAAATAGATCACAAGAGCCCAAGTGCCCAACTGTCCACACTTAAGCAAGACTCTTGCTATTCTAACGTTCTTCTATGTTTGATTCCATCTTTGTTTTACTACCCAACTGCCCAACTGTCTATTCTTAAGCAAATCTCTTGCTTTTCTTACTTCTCAGTTTTAAAAACCCGCAACTACCCAACTACTCAACTGCCGCACTGTCCATACTTAAGCAAATCTCTGACTCTTCTTCCTGCTCTGATATTTTGGTTTCACTCTCAGTTTTA
>JBAMCP010002229.1:0-13991 GCA_037075105.1 Lissocephala sabroskyi | reverse complement strand
GCTCCCCAATCCCGCAGGAAGATACACCCAGGTATTTGGGGCTCACCCTAGACAGGTGGCTTACCTGGAAGCCCCATCTGGTTAAAAAACGTAAACAGGCCTATGACAAGCTTAAGTCATTTTACTGGCTGATAAACAAGTGATCAAAACTACGAACCTCATCGAAGCTCCTAATTTATAAAGCCATCATAAAGCCAATGTGGACATGCGGCATACAGTTGTGGGGCACCGCGTGCAAAACAAATATAAATATCCTTCAAACATTTGAAAACAAAGCCCTCCGCATTGCCACCGGGGCACACTTATTCTACGACAATACCGAAATTCTTTAAATTCCCATGGATTAAAGATACAATTGTAAAGAACAGCAAACGATATATACGCAAGTTGCATGATCACCCCAATGTTCTGGCCATTCCCCTGTTGGACAACAGCGACCAGACGGGGAGACTGCGGAGGACCCACCCGTTGGATCTTCATCACACGTCATAAGCTGTAATTCAGCAATATATTTGTATTCTTATAACTCATATGAAAGTATATATAAGCCAAGTATTAACCAATGACCTTAATAGTTGTCCATTAAGGACAGTATTAAATAAAAACTTTGCCTTGAAAAAAAAATAAAATGAAGTAAATATTTCAACAAGACTTAATATTAAGTGTTAAAACTACACTTGGAAATATCAGCCCGTTGGGGGTGTGGGGAGCAAAAAGACTTCTGCATAACCCTAGACATGTCCCGGATTAAGGAAATAACTAATATCTCCAAGCCTCACGTAATCTAGGATCAAAGCCGAAACCGAAATCTACTATAGAATCTACACGTTTAAGTGGTAGTCTACAAGTATTAATCTTATAGCTGACCAGATGCGGTTGTGATCTGTAGAATGACATAACCAGACATTTGGAGCAGTTAAGATGTAACAGAATAATGGAGCACCACTTTTGAGAATTAGATAGGTCAATTTATAGCCCGTGCACCAGCAGTATGTAAAAGGATAAGTCCAATGATCCCCAAATGATTCGTTTTCTTACCACAAGCCTATTTAATTTCACCGGCATAAATATTTGTGGCTTCAAGCGTTTAATGCATTTAACACCAAGGATCGAGCAAACTGTTGTTGGGTGTACGACTTAAAGCACCCAATTCCTATCAGCAGTTGAATTAGGTACATATAATTAAATATAATTCAACGTCACCTTTATTTTCAGTCGTCTGTGCACATCTGGGATAAACAGCGCTGTCCACCGCCCATTTTTGGCCGGGCCAGGCCAAGCTCCATTCGAGTGAGCCAGTTCCTCGCCGTGCTCATTGCTTAGCCAAAGCTCTCCTCCCCACGAATTCAGCGAAGCCGACTATGCAGGCCCCTGATGTTCCACAAGAGCAGCCCGAGCACCGAAGTTCGGTGACCGAACCCTATGGGATTTCCCGTGTGACATGATATTCTACCGTGCCGAAGTGGAATCGTATCAAATTGTCATTTTAGATATATGTAGATCTCGCCCATCCTGTTTATAAAGGAGGAGACGCTCATTCCTGCATTTTTATTTACAAAACCGAGTTGAAGACTTACCTGATGCCTGACGACCAGGCAATATTTCTTGGTGCTAAATCGCCCCCGCAATTCTTTTATCGCTTCCTCCCATCACGGTGAAAGTCTGGATGATAAACCTCGGTCAAAGGCTTGGCTCGCGGCTTACTCTAGCCGTGTGGCAACCACATGCTCAGGGATTTTGGCACTCGTGAAAGCCTTGAAGGGGACGTCTCTTCAGATATCCGGGACAACTCCATCGCCCAGGCAGGCATTGTACGCCTCGTGCCGCTAGATAGTGTAGCCGCTCTATGAAGTTTATTGGGGATACCATCTGGATCTGGGAATTTTGAATCATGAATTCTACCAGCGGCAGCTAAGATCTTTACATCGTTGGGTTGCTCAACCGCCAAAGAAGGTCCCGGTGCGGTGGAGAAACGCATTACGTATTGCCGGGAAAACGCATAAGAATTCCTGGGGATTGATAAGCTTTAGTTCTTTTAGTTCGGATCGGCTCTATCGCATATATTTTCAAAGCATTGCCTCTTTCCGACTCGGATCAGGTGCTCCAAAAACCGAAATTCTTACCGAACTCCTTCATTGGTCATTCGTCAAAGGCGCGCAGACAGCCCACCTGAACGGCTGTAAGCGTATATCTATTGTGCCCAGAGCTATTCTAATCCTTAATTGCTTAATTGGCCAAAGAAGTGTTGTGTTTTCTACTTTTTTTGCTTCTGCTTAGCTTATACATAATCATGTGCGTAAAGTGATGTTCATTTGTCGGTGGAACCTTTGCCAACACAAATGAAAATATTTAAACAGGGTAAATGAATTCCAAATATTATTTGTGAGTATCGTTACTTTCGCTTTTTTGCTGAATCTAAGGAATTGAGGGTATTGTGGGAATCTTAAATGCATTCGGATCCCCGAAGTTAAATCTCGAGCTTGCAGCTTAAGGAGGGGAAATAACTTTGTAGTGGAAATGTATCATATAGCGACAGAAATGGGAGCAGCCGCCTCGAATGGATACAGAAAATGTCATGGGGAAAGAAGAGAATTCTGAAAACTAAATCAGAAACCCTTCCCTACGCGTAGGAGACCAATTGAAGAGCAAGCCTGTGTTTGTGGGCCATATTCACGAACGGGACAAGAAAGAGCGCCGTTTCCAAGTGGGACCAGCGGTCTGAGACGGGTGACGAAATGGTGGATACGTTTAAAAAGCAAATATGAAACCCAAGCGCTTTGCTTCCCATAACGCTCTAATTAAAAGGTAAATCATTTTTAATAGTGGAATTTTGCACAGCCGGCATCAAAACGCACTAAAAACGGCCGCCCACCCGCCTACACTCCGATGGAGAAGTGGATGCTCTGTAGATGCTCCCCATGTGGATGGCATCTGCGGTGCGCACCCCTGGATTTTGCTGCAGTTTGTGGACTCTATTGCCGCTCCTGCCGCCCAACTCATGGGCCTTAGTTTTCCCCATACATATATCATGAATTATATCGCAGTTAGAAGGCGCACCCATATACATACATATATACGTACATACTTATATACATACTTATAAGAAACATATAGAACATATAGAAATTGTGGCTCACACATACATACAAATATTCAGAAGTGGGAATGGCTGTGTTTACCATTGCTAAAAGCCGCGCCCAAACAGTGACGACAACAAGAGAATAAAAGGAAAACCATAAATTCAAAAAAAATCGTATTAAGTTCCTTCAATGTACGTTGCGCTGCATTGTTAAACCTGAAAATCGCTACTAATTAAGTTATCGTGTTGTTTAGGGTGCGCTTGGAATGAACTTGTGTCAACATGATTTTATATTTGGACTGTTGCTGATACATTTCGTCCTGCCGTCCTTTGTATCGACAAACTGCGCCGGTATGTGGTGGCCGTACATACAGAAGTTTGTACGAATTTGTAGACACAAATTCGTGCAATGCCCCTGTTTTGGGTGAACGCGTTGAACGCCCAACATTCAAAAGGTGAATGTCCTTTATCGAATTGCTGCGCATGCGCCTCAAAAAAATAACAAAACCTTCCCTGTGACTCGACCCAGCCCCTTTACAGTGACCACGCTCTCTGCTCCCTCCTGCAGTCCTCTCACTCTCGCTGTAAGTAGTAGCTTAGTTGTTATTATTGTTGGTACCAGGGGGGACGGAAGTAATGTCGTATTGGTTATTTGATAGTATGCTCGCCTATCCAGCATTCAGACTATGGCACATGCACATACGCCTCTCTGAACAGATGTGTGTTGCGAGTAAAAAGATTACAACAACGAATTTCTGAATGGGCCAGAACTTGGCTAAAGCAAAAGGACAAGTGGTAGGACCTGAATTTTTGACCTGCATGGAAATTACAAAATTACGGTCGGGAATAAAATAAACGCGCTGGAAACTATAAATATTTTTCAGTTTTCGAGTTCGAATACGTGAATATAATAAACACCGACAATAATAAATTATTTAAATTATACATTAACCCATTTGTGTTATGTTATTACCAGAATTCACCAGTCAAAATAGCATTTGAAAAAATATCTCTTAAAAGTTTTATAATTATAACGCTAGTAGCCGCATTTTCAAATTCAAATTCTGCGCGCGCCAAACAAAAATGAAAGAACGCGCCAAACACTTGCTACTTTTAAGAGTTGCCACAAGAAAACAATTTAGGCACAAACAAAAGAAAAAAAAAGCACAATAAAACTAAAATTAAATAAAATTGAATAAATAAGATTAATTTTGTGCTTTGTTTCAATTTTTTTTAACTCCAAAAATAAGTTCGCTTGAAAAAATGCACCAAGCTCGGCAACCCTAGGAAGAGTTGTTGTTGTGGATTTGTGGTGGTTGCATTGGCGCTAGACGACAATCACTTCAGAACGCGCGTAGGAGACGGACATTAAGAATTGCGACTTTCGACTGACGCGGAATTGTTATTTTTTTTCGCTTTCCCTAACAAAAGTTGTAAAGCCAAATAAATAGCGCTATTGGTAGCTCTCAGCCCGCCTTTGTGCAAAGTCTTTCGATTTGTGAGTCCGCTAAAAAACACGCGAACACAATCCCAAATGCAAACTTAAATCGACGACCCACTGCAATTATAATTGGCATTTGTAATAACGCTTGCTGTAATTGCTTGTGATCATTATTTTGGTTTTTTTTTTTCTGTGCTTCTAACTTTATGCTACAGCGAGATTTGTATGCACATAGAATCCGCATTCAACACCCGCCATATAAACAAAGTGAAGCACTACAAAGTTTGTTGTTTGTTTGCCGCTGTTTTGGATCCACCTCTGCATCGGTATCGGCGCGCCTGGACGTCAACAAACTGAAAATTTGACAGGTACGTAACGCGCATCCAAAAGCGCATTCCTTCGCAGGCTGCAGCTGCAGACAAAATAACCAAAGGAGCCTACGAACGTCACTCGTTAAACATCCAATTGGATTGTGGTTGGGCGACAGACGCTTCTGGGAATCGGTTCAGATTGGCCTGAAAGATGCAAACACGCAATAGGATATGAAATGGCGCATTGACCAGCCCAAGGGACATTTTTGAAATCGACATAATTGATGGTCTTTCTTCAGGTTTATACTTATCGGGTTTTAGGGGTCCTACATTTTTCTATTTCATTTTTCGGCCGGAAACCCGTAGAAATGCTAGTGTAAAGCAAAATCGGAAAACAAAGAGATTCTTGGCAATATCGAAAGGCCCGCAATAAAACGAACTTGCACACAAACAAACGAAAATATTGATGCAAGAACAATGGCTGAATGTCGATTGCCGGTTATACTAGAACTACTGGTCACCCTACCTACAGTCTCTCGTTACATTGATTTTGTCTGTCAAAGCAACAAGTGGGTGATAATAAGTAGCTCTAAACAGCGACGCTGAAAAACCATAAAAATCTTCACATGCCATTTTTTTCACTAGTATACACTCAATTATATAACACGAAAAATTACTGCGATTTTTGGAAATATGTGTAAAATTTTTAAGGGTGCCGAGCTGGGCGAAATCTCCCTTCATTTTCCGCCCTTTGGTGTTCACGTTGTATGGTTCTTATTGTAGCCACTGAGTTTGATGAGAATATAATACCTAATTATAAAAACATATTTTTGGTTAGACCCTAACTGGAAAGTCTTTTAGAGGTTTTCTTTTATTCCAATTACTTGTTAAACAAAATGTGATTGCATTTTCCAAACAAGGGTTGAAACGACGGCCTTAACGGTGGTTAGTTTTCCTCCTGTAACCTGTGGATGGTGTTTTCAGTGGTGACGTCGCATTTTAGTCTAAGGTAAAAAGTACTGTCCGACCTCGAAATACTTTACACTGACCCTCAAATTACTAAACGACTTCTATCGATCAATGAAATCTACACATTCTCATTTAGTTGACTGATAAAAGAATCTCATGTATGTAAGTCTTTAAAGCAATATAGTCTATGGAAAATACTCTACACTTTGACATACACAGGCATAGAGAGAAAGTGCGGCCAGCTAACTAATAAGCGGCCTCGCGCAAGCAGAATAGGCAAATTCAATGCAGTTCCATTTAAGTCTCACGGGGGTAGTAAAGCGGCGTTTGACCACGCCATCCATCCATTCACTCATCGACTGGCTGACTCGCCATCGCCAATATCACTGAGTTTCCCTATTTTATCTGTGTTATGCTTTCCTGCCTCATTCGCTCCCCGTGTTCTCCTTGTCGCGGATATGTCGGCGCTTATGCATGAAGTGTTGACCCAAGAACCGCACCCTCAATTCCCAACTATGGCCAACCCTGGCCCACAACCACCCACCCACCGATTGAAGTCCAAGATTGACTACCACAGTTCAGAAATTGAATGACAAGCCCCGAGCCCTGCGCCGTAGAAAATCGTTGGTAGACAAATTTGGTCTCGACCAAACGAATCCATATGCTTTGGCCAAGCAGCACGATCTGTTTGATTTATAATTTACTTTATTTCCTGTTATGAATATGGGTCCACCTGCTTGCGATCGTCACATCGATCGGGGTGCTCTAAAGGGCCTCCAGACATGGGGCTTTTCAATTTGATAGGCAAAATTGAATGGCCCCAAAATTGGAATGATCCTTAAGCTGCTTTTCCAGCCAACTTTCGTTCCGATTCATTACTTTTCCATCTTCCAATACGACGGCCACACCCAGCCAACTGTCTTAGGGGCTGCCTTTCGTCGCCCTTTGTCAACATTGTCGGTGGCATTGGTTGCCGTGTTTGTTTGTTCTGCGGCAATTCAGGGCGTTTTGGGGCCAGGTAAATTCAAAGATAGCCTAATACTATTACCGATTGGCGGGCCCGCTGCAAAAATACCACCAACCCGCCCGACTGATGTAAAACAAAACGTCCAATATCGCTGGCTAGCTGGCATTGACAACTGGCCACATTTGCTGCTGCCACTCTTGAAATGGCAATTCTGTGTCAAGGTGGATGCAGCTAGTTTTTCCTTCAAATTTAATCTGACCTAAGACACATGGAACACCTAGAAACCAAGCTTATATGCTTGCTCCCCACCAGAAAGGAGCATACGTATGGTTCAAATATGAAGTCCTACCATTTAAACTTCTCTTTGGAGCAGGTAGGGAGTTCATTCAACTCCCATAATTGCACACATTTCAAGTTATTGCCTTTAAAATGGATGTGCATTGAATTACTTTTAAGTCGATCCAAATTGATAAATGTCCTGTTTTAATTGTGTTCATTTAAACGAGTGGCTCCTGAAAACAAACAAATATGTCTGATGATTTCAAGAAACATAACAAAAAGAATAACTGCGTTTAGAGCGGTTGAGCTAAATTCCTCTAAATATGAGCTATGGAGCTACAGTTCATTTTAGACTACAGATGGGTTAAATCCTAAATAATGTTATAAAAGTAAACCTGCCGTACCAGATAACTTACCATATACTGCATAAAGACTATAAGGAAATAAGTGGTAAACATTCAATTTGTCAAGAACTATGATCTCTCGATGGCTAAATTTATACTTAGCATATTTTTACCTAACTTTGCGAGATAAATGTTTGTAATTGAAATTTCTCTTTTATTTCAGAATGACCAATTGAATAAACTAAAAGTCTTGAAACTTAACTGCTGATTTAAACTTGATGACTGATTTTTGACCATAGATATTTACATTCTAATTGACTTTACATACTGAAATTGTAATTTTTGTAAAGGAAACTGATATTTTTTGGCATTCTTACCCTCGAAATATCGCTCACTTTAGCTTTAAAATGAAATAGTTGGGACTAAACCAGAGTTAAGACGATTTTTGTAGAGCTAAAACGAACCGAATTATAACGAACCGTAGCCAGTAAGAAACTTACAACTTTATCCACCAACACAATAAATTGTTAAGGGCATCTAAGTTGAGGGGTATTCGGGCCGCTTTAAGGAATGCAACGTTGTCCCTACCTACATGAAATGCGCGAACGCTTGCTTGATCAACCAAGGGAGACTCTGCTAATGGAACAAATGGAGCGTGCAAATCTTCTGGACAATCGCCAATCGGCTTCCGAGTCAAATCAGGTCGGCACTGTGGTCAAGGTAGGGGCTCTTCGCTCTGCTCGTATCAAGGATTACCCATCACGCATGTCTCATTGAAGCTTTCCAAATACAAGAACCAATCATAAACATAACTACATTCACATATAAATCCATACATCAGCCATACATACTACAACTCACGAGCCTCAATCTTTTTGGGTTTCGATTTAATCAAATCCAAATATGTGTTTATTTCAAAATCATTTAAAATATGATCATCCATTCTTACAAATCGACATTCATTATAAACATAAATTCAATCAAAATATGTGGTTTCAATATTGTGTTTACTCTGCGGAAATGCACAGATAACAAATTCAAGATGCTCGCAGGCCGCCAAATGCATGCACCCCAACTCAAACCGGAAATAATCTATTGAATACCAAACAAATCTAAATTAAAACTTACACATTTATATTTCCAATTAATTTTGATTATAATACCCTCTGATAATTGGTGTTGTAAGACCAAACGTAAAAATGTTCAAAATTCCAGCGAAGCAAAGTACATATATTAACCACATTTTTTGGCCGAGATTATTGCTGTAGTTTGTGTGACCTTTTTAATATTCTTTTCTGTAAAAAAGAGAAAAAACAAATAATCAAATAGCTTGGTTTAAAGAGATGATCTGGAAATATATTCGATAGAAGTGAAACCAAAATCCTTGCACGAGTAACGATTTGCCCTTTACTTTGCGATTTAATTTTAAATTCGAAACCATTTGCAATAAATTGGAATTTTTTTCTTTTATTTTAACTTGCCAACAGGGCATGCATGCCTACCCAAAATACTTACATTCAATGTACAAACTACATAAACCCATACAGTAAGATTAAATAATAACCAAAAAATTTAAAAACTTGTCTATGCAAAAGATTTTTTCAATAACCTACCTAAGCGTAAATATAAATCTGTAAATCTATTCAATATTCTGTACTAAAGCCGAATTCCAATTTATTGTTGTGCTGATTTTACCCTGATGCTTATCAATAGATGTAGCTAATTTGTAACATTTTTAAACTGATCTATAACAGCTACAAGGAGACGGCTATCACATAAGTCCTGCACACCAGCGAACGCCGTTAGTGCCGCATGATTTGGGTGAGGATTTCAATTTGGATTTTGATGACGATTTCCCGATCGACGCACGTCAACCAAAAAACGCCAAGTAAGTTTGTTCCATTCTGTTTTCTTTGTCTCCTTAATCCTGAATAACTTGTGTAGGTTCCTGCCATTTGTGTACCCACCCAATCAGGATTCACGAAAACATAGCCCACTCTTGTCTATGCCTACACGTATCATAGATCCCTTTGCTCTCTTTTCCACTCCATAGATATTTCGATGTTTAGTTTTGTTCATAATTTTCACCCTACTCAGGTCTTTTTCAACATTTACCCTTTCTGTCTATACAAATCCGTTTTAGGAGCCTTTAAAAAATTCCCCATATTATGAGTTGAGATCTTAAGTAAATGTAAAATTAGGCGCACAATTAAGTGCTTCTTGCATATACATATTTCGCTATATAATTAGGCTTTCGATAAGTACTGAACTTAGTGAGGAACAAAACTTCGAGATCTGAAAAGATTTTCTTTTAATTCTAGTTCGAACTTGGGAAGAAGTTTTTTTACGATATGGCAATACTTGTCAACATTTTTACAATTAAGTATTCTTTTATCGTTTTTTTTTTTTGTGGTTTCAATTATTCTTATGATTTGGTACGTTATCGACTCCAACGAGATCTATATATATTTTTTGGTAATATTTAGTTAATTTTTATATCAAATTTGGGCTCATTGGAGTAGATGAAGTTCGTGAGTTGGGAAATATTAGAAGCCTTAATAGTTCTTTTTCAAGACCATAACGTTTAAGGGTCGCTATGGGTCAATCACTTGGAATCTTAAAAGGATTAATAAAATATACATGAAATCATCTTCAACTTTTAACGTATCAAGAAATTGTTACAGCGGCAATGAGTCTCCGGTTCTGACGCAACCAACAAAAAGGTCAGATTTGGTAGATTTGAAAAACTTAATTTATTTGAATTATTTTAATTTAAACAAGCCGAACGCTCGCTTCAGCCCTCCAAAAAGCGTAGCTGCCCGAAAATGTACGAAAATTCAGACATTACATATATTGTATATTCAAGTGATTTGATCAGCGATTCTTTTTAATCCGCCGAAAGATTAGCTTTCTAGCTTAATTTGGTTTCCATAAATAATTGGAAGCGTATGCATATGTAAATAATTACAGGATATCCTGTCGTTGGAGTGCGAAGTTCGAGTTGTTGTTCTTGTGTTTGCATCTGAATGAATTCCAGCCGTCCCCAAGCACTCATTCTTTAAATCATAGTTCTTAAACTATTCAAATGAGCACAAACAATACGTAGTGAACCAGGATTTCTAAGAGTTAAATTAAATATGATAGATAAGTTAGAAGAAAGGAGATGGGAAGCTGAAAAAAAATTCTTTACATCTGCAATGATCTCCCTGTCATTTGCTTAGGTTGGCTGTGTTTTACTTTCGGCTTCGATGGGGCTCGCTGGGTGGCAGGACAGTTGATCTGCGTGCTAAAATGTCAACGAACTGCTTGGGTCGGATTGATTGCGTCTGTGCTCTCCCAGTGCGGCGGCAAATAAAACAATACACGGACTACCCACTTGCTCTCTAAATACAAGCACACAAATTATGCAACTTGACAACCACTTATCCGCCACCAAGCGCCATTCCACTTGGCTGGCTTCGGCTTGCGGCTGGCACCGTAACAGCCAACAGTCGGTCTATTTACATATGTATATGGCAAGTCAAGATCTCGCTCTCACCGTAAACATGCGCTAATATAGTGCATTTATTGCATTTTTGTGCTCACAATGCCGCAGATTCGAGCCGCCCCACCAAGCCTCTTTTTTCGGTCGAAGAGGAATTGTTTATGACAGCGGGTCAATGTGTGGAAAGGGTCATTGTTCGGGGGACACAATTCTAGACGATGCGGCGCAGTGAAACTGGGTAATTCGACAGGCCTCAATGATACCCTGCATAAAAGAGCACTCAGACTTGCCGTTGAAGCCGGTCAACAACTTTCGGCCAACTCGATCCAACCCTTTCCCCTCCTGCCCTCGCCAACTTTAAAAATGTCACAGATGAGTTCACAGAATCGTGATATAAAAATAATTCATGCGCATTTGGGGGGCCCTTTAAGGCTTACCGATGCCTAAGCGATTAAAATTAACCGCCGCTTCATATGTGCAACGCAAGGATAATCACCGCACAATTTCAAAGAGCCTAAATCGGTCCGTTTATTTTTAACCGCTCTCAATAGCAAATTCTATCCCTTGTTACTGGCGATTCAGTCTGATTTTTCCAATCGATGTCAGTATTACCAAAATTAACAACGCCGCTTCTTAGTTAACTAGGCGGGCGCTAAATTAACAACCAATTTTGTTCAAAATAAAACGCTTAATTTACTTAAAAACTTGGCTCGTTCAAAGAGCTAATGGCCGGTATTGAAAAAAATTTTGGTGTTTTTAATTTATAGGCAGACCGCAGAAAATTTTTTTGGCTTTACGAATCAGATTCTTTTTTCCGTGTTGACAATTTTTTAAGTACACTGTGTTGCAGTCTGTCGAATTTTATTTCATTAATGCAGGTTCAGTAGTAAAGTAATGCAAGAAGGAATTTAAGTGTTTTTCTTTTTCAGGATACTTCAATCATATAAGTTTTAATTTACAATGCGGTTGTGGGAAATTTTATACAATTTAGTCATATTCGTCTGCCTTTCCGTATACACAAGACATTTTAAAATTTTAAAGATTTTCAGTGTAATATTCTTAATGCCTTTTAAATATTATTACTGTGATGATACCAAAAAATGACCGACATACATATACTTCTACAAATGTTACTTAGTTTCGGCTTGTGGAAAGATTGATTTAGAGTTAGAGTTTTAAATTTAGGTAAAATATATTATGTCCAGCATCATTCAAATATCTTCTACATTCACCATAGAAAAATATTTTAAAATTCAATCAAAGAAATGAAAGCGGAATGGGTGCATTATTGGTCCACATTTGAAGGCAGAATTTAATTGGCTTATGAAAATGCTATCCCAATGTGAATCGATTAAATGGGTCAGGGAAATGTAGTCGCTGCATTCCCCAGCTTCCATAGCCGGAACTGTGTGACTTTCCGTAACCACCATCGATTCACCAAGTTTAGATCTGAGCTAACTTCTCCGAGAAATAATCAGTATTAATTATACTACTGTGGCAGGAACAGCAAAGCTGGCCGGAGTTTGCCTACGTAGCCACCCAAAATCCGCAATGTAAATAAGAACTTATTCCTAGTTGCGCAGGAGAGTCTTGGGCCTTGCATACCACACACCCCTTCGCGGTGCCCTCGAGCCCTGAGTGCAGCCAGTGCAGGCCGGGGTGGGCTCTGCCCTTTCGCGGTGGTGGATGATGCCAGTGGTGGTTTAAAGTGCAATCCCGGCGCACAACAAAAATGGAACGCAATGGGATTGTGCACAAGCACACAACACACAGAACTGTTGGTGATTGCGAAGCATCACCCATCATCCCAGTCAGTTTGAGAGTGCCCTACTTTCAGGTCCTCACAGACTCATTTCCCCTTCGCTCAGCTCGCAGGCGGCGGACAGCGAGAGAGTGAGAAAGCAGCCAGGAGAGCCGCATTTGGGATGCCTTCCACCTTGCGGGCCTGCGCTGCGCAGAATCCGCCGCAGCTGCTGGCCAGCATCCTAACTGAGCCGAGCCTTTTCAGTTGTAGTTGGATAGTAAAAGGTCTTAGACGTGTTGTGTTGAAGGTACCGTCGCCACCAGCACTTAAGAAGGCAGCTCAGCCAGCACTCAAAAAGCGCTGCAAGTTCTTTTTTTTCCTATTTTTTTTTTTTTTTTTTTTTTGCATCTCAATTGCAAATGTGGAAAACGCAATAAAATTGCAAGGCCAAGCTGGCTGAATTTGTGTTTAAAGACAACCGAGCACGCGACCCAAGAAATGACAATTCGATGCAAGTGGCAAATCATTCGGATGTTCAGTTAATTGAGAATTGCTATATACACAAAAAGAACTCGAAATCCGAATCCGCGCCTAAATCCAAGCGCACACACACACACGCATATACGCCCAACCCAAAGGCGGGCTTCTTTTTCGGTTCGGTGGGGGGGAAAGGAAAAATCGGATTTAAAGCTATGCAGAATCAAGGCAACTACTTGATTTATAGTTTCAAATGAACTGTGTGTGTACATTGTGGAAATAAGGCGTGTGTGTCTGTTCCTGTCCCAACACACACACACACACACACACACTCACCCAGCGTATGCATGTGTGTACATACAAAACTGCCGCTATAGTTGCGCGAGAGCAGCGGCTTCCGTTTTCGGCAGCTTAGTGCGTGTTTCGTGTGTGTGTGTGTGTGTGTGTGAGTGTACCTCTGCCGCCGGATCTCGTCCAAGTGCCTATAAATTCTTTATTATTGAACTTAAACGTCCTTTGTTAGTTGTTGCCGTTCCCGTTACCGTCGTCGTCGTTTGTGATAAGAAGCCCAAGTCCGTTTTCTGTATAAGCCAACCCGGCAGCCGCCAGCCCGCCCGCTCTCTCTGGCTCTCTCTAATCTAGAGCAGCAGAGAGGGGAGCACACTATGGTGGTCTCGCTCGCACTTGAACGGGCAGTCAGAGCCTAGCGTCGAGCTTCAACCGAAACGCTGCTTATGCTTTGTGTGAAGCGTATTTGAAATGAGAAAGGGAGGTCAGTAGGTCGATCTAGGATGTTCGTAGCTGAATAGCCTGGCAGGCTTCAGTTGCAGTTGTAATTTCTCTATTAAAATGCTTAATTCATGCCGGGACTTGCCTGACCACGCCCCGTGCTGGGC
>JBAMCP010002228.1:0-13997 GCA_037075105.1 Lissocephala sabroskyi | reverse complement strand
CCATTAACTAGCATATTAAAATATATATCCGCCCTAGACCACCCCACCCGAAAACCCATTAAGGCTGCCTTAAATCGCCGGGTAAATTAACATTCTCCCAGATGCTCTTTTTGTCAACAAGCTCAAGCGAACTATGAGGAGAAAGGGCTTTTGAGGCTTATCATTCCCATTACTTATGGGATAAGGTATACGGAGATATATACAAAGGGTTTACGGAGATATATACCAAGATATATAGCCGACTTATTTATACCCTTTCTTTTTGCTGAGTTGGAAATTCCTAGAAAGCAAAGACTGCGCTGCTTGGGAAACTTGGCCTTCTTCTGATCTTTTCATATATTAAAGGCCATTTATGAGTCGGCTATGTCTCCCGCGCAGCCTCAGCTATGGCTGACTTCATCCTTAAGACCGACTACTTTTCTCTTCTACTCTTTTTGATACCTTTTTCAACTTCAAAATAAGTTCTCTCTTCTTTACGCCATGGGAAGAGTATATAGCCGTCGGTTATAGCCACAGCCCTCTGAAAAGCTTAAAGAAACCTTTTAAGAACTCTTTCTCTCTTTCCACAAGCTTTGAGAACTCTTGCTTTCTGAGTGACTTCATCCTTAAGGCCGACTTCTTTGATCTTCTCTTATTTTCGATACCTTCTTCAACCTCAAAGAGAGTTCTCCCTTCTTTTCGCTTTGGGAAGAGCATTAACCCGTCGACCATCGCCAAAACACCCTGACCAGCTTAAAGAACTCTTTCTCTTTCCCCAAGCTTTGAGAACTCTTGCCTTCTGACTGACTTTATCCTTTAGGCTGACTTCATTCCTCCTCTTCTTTTTCTGATAGCTTCTCCAACCGCAGAAGATTCTCTCCCTTCTTATTGCTTTGGAAAGAGTATTGCCACGTCGGTTAGACCTGCTACACAAGCTTTGAGAACTCTTTAAGAACTCTTTCTCTTTCCACAAGCTTTTAAAACTCTTTCCTATTTTCACCTTCCTTATCCTCTTGCCCAATCGTTTGCCCGATTTCCGCTCTGAAGAGAGCATCCGGCCGCCGGCTGTGACCCTTGCGAGCTGCTTCCTCACACCGTTTAATTTATTTTCTGTAAAATGTGCGACATGTCAGGCTGCAGCTTTCGAAAATTTAAGTACACAGAACTCTTCTCCCAGCCACACACGCGAATTGCCCATCAAATTGTCCTCCCCGCCGACGTCGCCGCTGTCATCTCCCCCGTCGTCGATTCGCTGTGGGGAGTCAAGATTTTTTTTAAGACTGCGACATGCAATCGGCGGGCTCAGTGTCACCTGGAGTGCGCGAGATTCGAGTTTCCCTCACACGCTTAAGGGATCCCGCACCAGCTTCAAATGGATGCCCCCCAGCGCCTGCAGGATGATGGCCTTGGGCTCCAGCTTCATGCGATGTGGCGTTCGATCCGAGGTAACCACCCGATGATTCCGCAGCACATAAACCAGCCCCACCTTGGCCTGCAAATAGGCGAACCGCTCGCCTATGCAGCCATGCGGCCCCAGGCCAAAGGGCATGTAAGTGTAGGGCGTGTGGAGCTTCCGGTTGGCCGGCGAGAATCTGTCCGGCAGGAACTGCCTGGGCTGGGGAAAGTACTGCAGCGAAAGGTTAAACATTGAACAAGATCCTGTGGAAAAGACGAGCCTACCTGGGGGTCCATGTGCAGCGCGTAGACGGGAATGTAGACAGGCATGCCGGCGGGCAGGCTGAACTCACTGAAAGGAGCAAGCGGATAATTCTGGCCCTGGTCGGTGGTGCACTCGCGGTCGAGGAAGGGCAGCGGCGGATACAGCCGCAGGACCTCTTGGATCACACACTGCATGAACTCGAGGGAGTCAATGAGCTGCTGGGTCACCTGGCCGCCGCTGGCTATGAGAGCCGCTTTGATTTCCTCGCGCAGGCGCTGCTGGATCTCCGGATGCTTGGCCAGCTCGTAGAGGGCAAAGGCCATCAGCGAGGAGGAGGACTCGAAGCCGGCAGTGAAAAAAAGCACCGCCTGGGCCACCAATATGTCGCCCTCAAAGACGAACTTGCCGGGCTGGCCGGCTGCCTGGCTGCTCCGCTTGAACTCTATGAGAATGTCGATGAGATCATTCCGACTGCAGCCGCTGCGTTCCCGCTCCTCCATCACATAGTTGATGGTCCGGCGCAGGAATTTGGTGGCCTCGGCCGGCACCACCTTGAAGCCGAAGAGCGGCACCAAGTGCGGCAGGAAGAAGACCAAAGTGAACTCCACCGCCCGCTTCAAGCTGAACTCGAAGACGGCCCGGCCATGGCGCCGGAACTCGCTGTCCCGCTGGCTGAAGCTGTTGGCCTGGACGCCGTAGGCCACCGTGGCTATGACGTCGGTGGTGTACTGGGCGCACAGCTCCTTGGCCTCGATGTTGAGGGAGCGGGCCTTCTCGTTGTCCAGTGGCAGGTTGCGCAGATGGCCGTCCAGATTCGAGCCGACCTCCTCGATCAAACGGAACATGGCCTTGAGCTTGGTGCTGGTGAAGAAGGGCGACAGCTTCAGGCGCACCTCCTTCCAGGCGGGATTCTTCAGGAAGAAGATGTTCTGCGAGCCCAGCGGGTCGCCTTTGTAGTCCGAGTTCGAGTAGCGATTGGAGAACTTGGGAAAGTCCTGCAAGAAAAGCTCTCTTAATTAACTGCTTGGGGTTCCTTTGGATCCCCCACCTTGATCATTATACGCTTGATCAGCGCGGGGTCCCTGAGGAGCACGGCCGGCTTGTGGAACACATGGATGCCCACGAAGGGCTCGTTGAGGGCCCGCGGGTCGTTGTACAAGTCCTCGATGAACTCGGCCGGGCTCCGGCGCAGATTCAGCAGGCCCAGCATGTTGCCTAGGAACAGCCTCGGCCGGATCTGGGCCACTCCCCGGCGGCTCCAGTAGGCGTAGTGGCGCCTTAGCGCCAAATACACCAGCAGCACGCTGACCACCAGCAGCACAACCAATTCCACGGACATCTTCTCGCCGCAGAGTGACCAAAGCAAATAAACTGGGCTTGCTGGACGGCGGGCAACTTAAAGCCCAGCGGCCTTGCGAGATCAGCTGGGATTATCGGGCCCATCGCTGACGTCCAAAGGCAGAGACAATGGACATGCAAATGCCCAGCACCGGAAGGTCGGGTCATCTGAGTTTCATGAGAATTTTCGTTTTCTATTTCAGTTCAACCTTCGGCCTTTGGTTGGTGGCTGAGCGGCTTGCTTCTGGGCCTGGGTTGGCTGGCCGGCTACTTGTGGCTGAGGCAGCGCTACTCGTACTTCCGGCGCCACAAGCTGCCCTTCCTGGAGCCCTCCATGCCGCTGGGCAATCTCTGGCGGCTGCTGCTGGTGCGCACTTCGTTTGGCGAGTTCTTCCAGGACATCCATGCCGATTACAGGCTACAAACGGCCAAGGTGGCCGGGTTTTTCGTCTTCCACACGCCCGCCCTGATTATACGAGAGCCACAGATCATCCGGCAAATCCTCATCAAGAACTTCAACGCCTTCCTCAACCGCTACGAGGCCGCCGACGGCCTCTACGATGGCATGGGCTCCCTGACCCTGCCGCTGGCCAAGTACGCCCACTGGCGGGAGAGCCGGAAGGCCATGTCGGAGCTGTTTACCTCCGGGCGGCTCAAGCAGCGCATGTACCCGCTGATGCTCAAGGTGGCCCAGGATTTGGAGGACCATCTGCAGAGCCAGCTGACGGCAGACAGCCAGGTCTTTGGGGTCAGCCACATGTGCACTTTGTACACCACCGACCTGACCGGGCGGCTGTTCTACAGCCTGGATGCTGGGGGCCTGCGGCAGGGCCAGTCGGAGCTGGAGCAGCAGGCCCACGGGCTGTTCAGGCCCAGCCTGAGCAAGGTGATCCATTTCATGAGCGTCTTCTTCCTGCCGCAGTACACCAGCCTCATCCGGGCCAAGGTCTTCTCCGGGGAGTACGCGGACTTCATGCGCCGGCTGGTGGCGGGTCGGGTCTCGGCCAACCGCCGGCCAGTGCAGCACGGGGATCTCATCGACCGCCTGCTGCAGATGCAGGCCAGCAAGCCGGCCTCCCACTATGCCCAGCACCCGGACTTCATTGCCTCCCAGGCGGGCATCATTTTGCTGGCCGGCTTCGAGACCTCCTCTGCGATTCTGGGCTTCACGCTGTACGAGTTGGCCAGGCAGCCGGCGCTGCAGCAGCGGCTGAGGGAGGAGCTGCGCTCTGCCTTTGGCGAGGGGGGCGGCGGGTTGTCCTATGAGCAACTCAACGGCCTGGAGTACCTGAAGATGGTCACCTCGGAGGCCCTGCGTCTTTACCCCGCGGCGGCCTTCATTAACCGCGAGTGCACCCCTCAGCCCGGGCAGGGGGGAGGCTTCTCGCTGCAGCCGCATGTGGACTTTGAGATTCCCGCCGGCATGCCGGCCTACATTTCCATACTTGGTCTCCACCGCGACGAGAAGGTAAGCAAGGCTCTAGGACCTCCACAGGCCTTGCTAATTTTGTCTTTCTCATTTACAGTTTTGGCCTGACCCCCTGCGCTTTGATCCTGAGCGTTTTGCGCCCGGGCGAGTGGAGAGCATCGAGCCGATGGCTTATATTCCGTTTGGCGCGGGGCCGCACGGCTGCATTGGCAGTCGCCTGGGTATCCTGCAGCTGAGGCTGGGACTGGCCCACATCCTAAAGCTCTACCGGGTGGAGGTCTGTGAGCGCACCGTGCCGGCCATCCGCTTCCATCCGCAGCGCTTTATGCTGGAGTCCAAGGACGAGATCTACCTGAGGTTCCACAAGGACAGGTTGTAGTCCACCCCGCTGTAGAGGATTCTAGACTGGGCAGGGTTAGCTTATAAAGAGGCAATAAACTTGGGGGAACAATAGATACCCTCTGATCTGATCTGGGAAGGCAACGATCGCTGGCAAGGCCGATTTAAGTCCAGCGAATGACCGGCTGGTTGCGGGCTTTTTAAGTGTCTAATGTGCTTCCTACCCCCTCTTAAGATTGCGGCCCACTCCCCCCTTCCAATGGGAGAGGTTCAGCGAGCGCAATTCTCCAAGGAGCGGGGTTTCCAGAACCTACAAAGCCGGCTAAACGATTATTGGAAAACGGTTGCAGGGCAGAGTAAGCCAGGGCTGCATTAGGCAGGCAGGGCAGTCGCTGCTTCCACCTGATGAACCGATGACAGGCCGATAACAATCTTTTGCATGCGAGCTGGGCAGAGGATGCCAGGGCTGCATGTGGCAGGCAGGGTAGTCGCTGTTCCCAGCTGACAATCTTTTCCCTTTGAACTCGAGTTGCTCCCGGCATTAAAGATAAGTTTGAGTTTTCGTTTAATTCTGCGATAAACTTTACAATATGATCAAATTTTAAACCAAAATCACCAAAAGTAGAGTGGGGCTGGGAAATTCAATTGCCCAACTTGCCGAGCTTGTCTTCGATGTCGTTGAGCCGGCAGCGCACCTCGGGCGCCGAGTCGCGCTGGAATTTCGTTAAATTCGCCTTAAAGTTCTCCCTGATCAGCTCCACAGACTTCTGGTCCTCCCGCGACTCGCCCAGCCGCTTGATCAGCATCAAAACAATATTCAAAGCCTCCTTCTTCAGCCCCGTGTGCGGCAGGCTGGCAGCCAAGCTCACCGCATTCAACACATCCGTGCAGATCTGCTTCACAATCTCCGAGCGCGCTGGCTGCGACTCAATCTTCTGCTTCTTCTCCTGGTTGATCTGGCCCAGATCAGGCGTCTTGCTGCCGTCGAACACATGCAGTCGCTCGATGTACTTGGTCAGCGCGGCCAGCAGGGCCACCTGCACGGGCCGCGTGCTCTCGCTGAGGATCGTGCTGCAGCGGGCGGCAAACTGCAGCTGGTATTTGTACTGGGTGTCGATGGAGTGCTTGGGCCAGGACTTGCCCAGGGTTTCGCACACGGCCTCCTTCAGTTTGTTGAGCGTTTGGGCGCGCTTATTGCGCTCATCGGCCGTCAGGTCCCGGCCGGCCGAAGTGCGGGCCTCTTCCTCCTCATCGGAGTGCACAGCGCGCAGCTCCTTCTTCTCCAGCAAATACCAAATCATATTGTAGACCTCCTCGAAGCGATCGGCCTCCAGGTTCTCCAGAATATCGCCCAAGGCCCCAAGCACACGCGTGCGGTACTCCGGCTCCTCCTTGCGGGCCTCGCGCATGCTGGCCTCGATGATGCTGGCGCAGATCTCGTGCTCGCGGTTGAGTCCCTTGCAAAGGGCGGCCAGGGCCAGCAGCAGCCGCTCCTTGCCCTGGAATGTGCGCCCCTGCAGGCCGGTCAGCAGCAGCTTGATCAGCCTGACGCGATCCGGCTCCTCGAGCAGGTAACTCAGCCGCACGGCAATCGTCTGAATGGCATTGGCCGCCTGGGCCTTGCGCGACCAACTGGCGTCGGTGAGCGAGCCCTCGAGCTTGGGTATGATCACATGGAGGTTGAGGCGAATGCCGGCATCGCCGGGGCTGGCATCGTTCCACAATTCCTTCCACAACTCCACGTTGGCCAGGGTCTCCGGGTTGGCCTCCTCGTGCATGGCGAAGAAGATCAGCGGCAGCATGCAGTCCATGTAGTCCTTGAGAAGCTCATGGTGGCGCTTGTTCATGGACTGGATGGTCAGGGCGATGGACCGATTGCCCGGCTGGTCCATGTACAGTTCGTCCAGCTTGCTGAAGAGATTCTTGATCGATTGCTCCTGCAAACCAACAAAGTCAAATTAAAATTCTCTTCACTCTTTACACCCGCCTACCTTGGCCAGGCCCATGAGATGGCCTATGGCGCTGGCGTTGTACTTGCGCACGGTGGCATTGCGGTCCTTGATCCCGCTGAAGCAGGCGCTCAGGTACTTGCCCACCAGCGGGGTCATCTCCTTGCCCAGGCGTATGCTGATCTGCGGAGCCAAAAACGATTAAAAGACTGAAGCGTAGTGGAGTTGACTTCCTTACCAGGCAGACAAAGTGGGCGCAGCCGATCTTCGTGCCCAGGTTGACGCTGGTCTTCATCAGCTCCAGCAGAGCCGGCGTCATGCTCTCCAGCGCCGGGTAGTCGATGTACCTTACGCACTTGCCAATGGTCTCCATGGTGTGATGCGACTTGGCCGCCTCCGCGCGCAGAGTGTCCATGGCCTCCTGGGCAGTGGCATCGGCCGCCAGCCGGGTCGACACATAAGACAGTTTGGTGTTCTCCAGCTCGCCGGTGGCCCGCAGCAGGCAGGGGATCAGCGTGCATAAGTGCGGGGCAATCAGGGCACCCGAGGAGTCAATCATATCGGAAATGGTCTTGATGCTGACCTTGCGTATGTCCACCACCTTGTGGCCCACGCCCTCTTCTAGCAGGAAGGGCAGAATGGAGGCCGCCACGGAAGTGCCGGACTTGCCGTGCTCCGCGGAGGCCGCAATCACGCACAGCTTGCCGAGGAAGCTGGCCGTGCCCTGGGCAGCCTGGCGAGTGCCCTCGTGGATGTCGTCCATGACGCGGAAGAGCTGGAACCACAACTCCTTGAGCTCCGGCTCGGGCACTCCCTCCATGTCCACGTCCATGGAGCTGGTCGAGCTGAGGGCGGTGGGCAGGCGCTCCTCGGAGCGCAGCTTGAGGCCATTGGAGCGCTTGAGGAGGTCGCGTATGGCCAGGCAGCAGGCAATCCGCACGCGCCACTCCTTGCAGGTGAGATTGTCGAGGAGCTCGCGCAGAATCTCCCAGTAGAACTTCTCCGTGGTCTCCTTGGAGTCCATGACAATGGTGTCCCAAATCGAGATCATCGAGTTCTGGATCTTTGGCGTTGGATCGTATTTATACCGATACAGCCGGGGGATAATCTTGCCCAAATACGGCTGCATTTTCAGGCGCGACTCGGCCGACAAGGTCTTCAGCCCGAAGGCTGCCCCCAGTTTGCTGGTCCAGGCGGCGTTGTGGTTCGCCAGCTGCATGAACTGGTAGATCATGTCCGGCTGGTTGAGGTCCGAGGCCAGCGAGCACAGCTCCTTGTAGGTGGTTATGTTGCCCCTAAAAAGACCAAAGTCAGCGGAGGTTGGTAGAGGGAAAAGTTTACTTACCCAGTGGGAGTTTTTCCCAGCATGCCCTCGGCAAAGAGCTCCGTGTCGGCGGTGACCTGGTTGACCTTCCGCTTGCCTCCGATCAGCTGGTCCAGCAGCGAGTTGGCCAAGTCGTTCTGGTCGCCAGAGCTCGACAGCGAGTAGACCAAACCCAACCCACGCGAGGCCACGTCCTGCACGAATTCTAGAAAGCATAAAAATATGAGAACAAACCGGGAAAATCAGGAGGTTCCCCTCTACCCACCGCTGTCGTCGGAGAGCAGCTCGGTGAAGGCAAACTGGAGCAGTTGCTTCTTGTTGACCACCGCCGGGCGCAGGCTGCAGTGCTTGACGACGGCCAGCAGCCAGACGGACACAGCCTGGCGGGTGTGGGGATTCGGCTCGGTCACCCGTCGAATCAGCTCGTGGAGGAATCTCTCGAAGTCCTCATCCGGGCAGTGGACATTGACAAAGTCCATCTCCGCCTGCCCGGCATTGACGTCATAGCCGCAAAGCGTGTTCACAATGGCCTCGGAAATGGCTATGTTGAGGGCGGCATCCTTCTGGCCTTTGGTGAGGGTGAGGAACTTGTCCAGGTTGCGTTTGGTGAAGTGGGCGCCGTCGCCGATGGCCAGGTAGCCGAGGCATTTGGCCGCCTCCTCGCGTATCTTCTGGCGGGCCGAAGAGCTGCGCAGCAGCTGGAAGACCACCTCGAAAATGATCATCTTGGTGGAGGCCTCGAAGCTGACATCCTCGGCGGCTGGCAGGTCCTCGTCGTCTTGCGCGCTGCTGGCCGGCACTTGGATCTCCACCTGGACATTGGGAATCTCCACGGCCTTGCCGATCAGCGAGACGCACTTCACAGCCGCCGAGACCAGCAGCCATTGCGACTCGCACAGCATTTTGGCTGGGGAAAGGACACGACTTAGGCAAGGCAAAAGGAATTGTTTGTTGTGGGTTACCAATGATCTTGACGGCTTCCACAAACACAGACCACTTGGCGTAGTCCTTGCCGACGGCCTGGCACTGCAGCAGGGAGATCTTCCGGTTGAACGTGTGGCCGAGGACCAAAAGCCAGCCGTGCTTGTGCTCCAGGGACTTCTGGGCCAATGCGCCAAGGCAGTCGGTGACCTCGCTGTCGAACTTATCCTCGGACAGGCCGTGGGCCCACAAAATGCCGTGCACCTGGGCCACGTTGATCCTCATGGTCTCGGACACGTCCTTCAGCGAGTTGCCCAGCGGCTCCAGCAAGTGCAGTTGCTTCTTGGCGAACAGCTCAGGCGCCGCGTTCAGCAGATCGTACAGGCAAAGCAGATTCCCATCAGCTGGAGAGGAGAGAGAGAAATTAATCGGCCAACAGTGGGAATCTTGGGCGGAACTCACTGCGCTTGGCCTCCACGCCGCGCTGGACGAACTCCAGGTACTGCTGGATGGGATTTTCGGGCTCGTTTTCGTCGTAGGTGAGAGTGATGTAGCGGCGCAGGTCCTGGATGAACTTCTCATCTCCTGGGGCCGCCACAATGCCCGCCGAGTACCACAGGCAGAGCCGCAGGTAGTCCATGATCTCCTCGTAGACTTCCAGGGTGTAGGGCAGCTTGATGCGGCCGACGACCACGCAGGCGGTGCTCTTGCGCAGCCGCTTGTTGGCCATGGAGTGGACGTGGGCCATCATCACATGGAAGCTGGGCAGCTCGACGCGGCGCTGCTCCATGGACAGTTTGTTGAAGTCGTTGGCCAGCGCCGAGTCCACCTGGTGCTCGTGGGAGGAGAGCATTTTGTAATTAATGTGATCCTTCTTCGAAACGCCATACAAATAGGTGGTCACGTTCTCCCTCAGCGAGTTCCTAAGGCCCCCAAGAAAATCCTTTAGATAAGCGGATAATTATAAATCCATTAACCCACCTCTCGCCGGCTATGAGGAGCAGGAGGTAGCGGGCCGGGGCATAGTACTCCGGGTAGCAGGAGGTGAGGAAGACGCTGGTCACGTTTTGGACGATCTGCACCTTGGACTCGGCATTGTCCAGCAGCATGGCGAGCAGCAGATGCTGCTGGCCGCTCAGGTGGATCTCGTCGGGGTCGCCTCCCTCCTCTTGGGGCTTGGCCGGCTCCTTCCAGGAGAAGGCCGGCGCCATGGCCACCAAGGCCTCGCGTATGGACGTGTGCAGGTCCGGAGCACAGCTGGCCAGGTTGTTGAAGAAGCCCAGCACCAGCTTCAGGTCCTGGTTGACGTCGTCCGGGAAGCTGCGCGCCAGCTGGGCCAGGGCCGAGTAGGCCGCATTCTGCACATCATTCGGCTCCGTGGAGTCCTTGGCAATGATCTTGGTGATGCCTGTCAGTATAACCTTGGCCACTTTGCCCACCAGCTCCTGGGGGCCGCTGGAAAAGACAACTACAATCAGAAATACCGTCAGGCCACTGGAAACCCTTGCTTACTCTTTGAGCATCAACTCGGCGAATTGGAGGGCCTGGACCTTGCACTTCTGGTTGGTGTTGTTGCCGAAGAGGCAGTCGAAGATCACCTGGATGCCCTTGGTGACGTTGATGCTGCGGCCGCGGCATTTGATCAGATAGAGCAGCAGTTTCTGGCGGATGCGGGCGCAGCAGGGCTTGGTCTGGCGGTCGGTGATCTTGTTCTGGTTGCCGTTGACCAGCGTGTAGAGGGGGCCGGTCACCGATGGGCTGGCGAAGTCCACCATTGTGCAGACTTTGCTCAGCTCGGCAATGGCTGGGGTGGCCACACTGAAGCGGGTGTCGGCGGAGGCGACCACGAGGAGCACGAAGACCTCCAGGTCGGTGAAAGTGCCGGCGCAAATGAAACGGACGATGCCCTTTTTCACCTTCTCCAGCTCCTCGGCGCGCCAGTTGTTCTGGATGACGCGCTTGAAGGAGTAGGTGCTCATGCCTGGCGGCACGTCCTGGTCTTGTGTGATGCCGTAGGGCAGCAGCAAAACATCCTGCAGCAGGGACAGGAAGTTTGCCTTAACCGCCGGCTTGGCGCTCAACTTTAGCAGATTGGCCCGCTCGGCCGGATCGTCGGGTATCTTGATGTCCCCCAAGATGGGCAGCAGCAATGTGAACAATTTGTCCTGGTAGTTTTCTAGGTTGCTTTCGCAGCCTACAACCTTGGCGGCCAGGGCGGCCTGCTGGTCCGGTGGTAGACGCGGAAATCCCATGGTAATGAAGATGATGGAGAAATTTTTGAGGATCGTAGTGCTTTGCGGGTCGGCATATTGATCCAGCAGCGCCTCTACGGGGATCTGGACCTGGCCACGGGATGTTAGGCGCCGCTTGATGTGTGTAAGCACCTCGATGACCTGGCGAGGGGAAGGACGGATGAATTAGTCAGCCAATTGGACGTTCAATTTTGCTTCGTCATTCGGCCGTCCGCCGGCCTTTGTAATTTGCAAATTTACCTTTGTGCGCACCACGTCGTGGGGTGAGTTTATTTTGAGAATCACTGGGCACAGGAATTTGCAGACAGCCGCCTCTAGCTTGTCGTCTGTCTCCACACAGCCCAAACGCAGCAAGACGCGCTCCAAAAGTTCTTTTCATTGCGACGAAGAAGAGAAAGAAAAAACCAAATGTTAATTAGCTAATTTAAAGTCAATCTGGCGGACGAGGACAGTGCTTTTTTCTTTGTTGGTATTACTGAACAATTAAGCTCTTTATGTGTGCTGTTTTTTGTGGTTTTCTGCTAATTTTTGTATTATAAATTACCAATCTCATCTCCAGGTCCTGTTGCCATTTTTGTTTTGTTTGTTTTACTGCTTCGAACATCGATGATTCGATAGAGTATCGAATATATCGATGTGTTTTTTTAAGCAACAGTGCGAAATGTAAAATTCAGCCCTGGACAGTGCTAGTTAATATTTTATGAGATTGTATGGCTGTTGTTTTGGAAGCGGATTCAACCTGCTCTAAGTTTTATTCGAAATACAATAATTTTTTAGACTTTTTTCGAAAAGCACCAAAGTCCACCAATTCAAAATACGCGCTCTTAGTTCCGCCTGCATAAAACGACCAGGGCTGGAAACGAGCTTCAGGCACATTTTCAAAGCTAAACTTAAAAATTATAATTATAGTACAATTCAGCGTACATTTTGAGAGCAAAAATTTAAAATTATAAATAACTACAATTCATATTTTATTGTAGCAAGGCAATACAAAGATCAGAAGTTCATTAATTCGAACTATAGCCGCCTCAGCGCGCCAAATACCCAATCTGTAATTAACCCACTAAAAAAAATTAGATGTACAATGTTCAGAATAAATTTTGTATTTTATTGGTATAAAAATATATTTGTTACATTTCGACAGCCGCTTATCTGCAAATGAAAAAAAGGCTTTAATTAGTTTTGTAATTGATAAATACTTTAAATTTTGATTTTATATCAGTTTTTTACTTTGCGTAAAAAGAGTCAAGGTTCTTCAGCAATTTGTATTATGAAGACCGTCATGATTTTATCATCAGAATAAACAGAAATGATCCAAACTTTAATACACACCTTTTGATTTAGAGGTGCCTCAGCTTTTCAAGACCTGCAAAATAAAAACCCTGAAATATGCCTAAAATGGGGTTTTAAAGTTTATATAAAAAGTACAGATATTTTTGTTTTATTCAAAAAGAATAACTCTACATTGCGGATGTTGTTTCTGTAGGGATTTTTAATGATGTCATTACTTAAAACTTCTTGAAGGACTTCTTGGCGCCCTGACCCTTGCTGACCTTCAACACGTTGAAGCGCACGGTCTTTGACAGGGGGCGGCATTCACCGATGGTCACAATATCGCCGTTCTCAACATCTCTGCAAATTAAGAGAATATCATTAGTTGGGAGCTTTAAAAGGAACCCACGTGAGGGAGAAGGGATCGATAGTCAGTTTTTTTACTTGTGTAAAAAAGAGTCAAGGTTCTTCAGCAATTTGTTTTATGAAGACCGTCATGATTTTATCATCAGATGAAGGAATAATGGGGAAGGAAGACGGGAGAATCGGGCGTACCTGAAAGCGGGCGAGCAGTGGACGCTCATGTTGCGGTGACGCTTCTCGAAACGGCTGTATTTGCGCACAAAGTGCAGGTAGTCACGGCGGATGACGATGGTACGCTGCATCTTGGTCTTGCGCACAACACCTGTGAGGATGCGGCCACGGATCCTCACGTTGCCGGTCCATGGGCACTTCTTGTCGATGTAGGTGCCATCGATGGCCTAACAGGGAACAGTTTAAAGTTGAATAAGTAATTGACAAACTAATAGGAGCACCAGGTGGAGTTGGCAGGGTTGTGGTGCATGCTTCAGATGGATTCATACCTCACGGGGGGTCTTGAAGCCCAAGCCAACATCACGGTGGCGGCGCAGGACCTTCTTCTTGGTGATTCCGGGGACCACCTTACGGTTTAGGTTAACACCGAATTGCTTTTGGAAAGCGCGCTCGTTCTGGTTAGCACGACGTTCGACGAGTTACGTGGGGCGGGCAGGGCACGACATGCATGGTGTGGTTGGTGCGGGTGGATTGGGAAAGAAACAGAACAAAAACGGGGCCCAGCATTAGTCCAATTTGCTCTGGGTTCTTACCTCGGGCGGCGTCTTGAAGCCCAAGCCAATGCTGCGATGCAGGCGAGTGAATTTTTTCGCATTTAGAGTTTTACGACGCGTAACAGGCACCGATTGTTGCTTGCTAAAGGCGCGTTCCATTTGCTGGAATTAATCCATGTAAATCTTGAGACACACTGGAGGCAGCATGCGAAAAGTGTGGTTATGTTGAAGGGGCTCGGGGCGCGTACACTTCCACTGTCGTTGGAAACAACAGACGCAGCTTACGTTTGATAACGCCTTTGGCGGTTTTCTTTGTAGAATTCACTTAAATGCATGTTGCACTGCACTCTTGCCACTAGCAATGGCTTTAAACTGCAAATTTTAATATAAATTTGTCACGTTTTGCTGCTTACCTGATCAGCCATGTTGGAGCAAGAGGAAAAGAA
>JBAMCP010002227.1:0-14004 GCA_037075105.1 Lissocephala sabroskyi | reverse complement strand
TACCGAACTCGGTAGGCAATAGTCGACTGGAAGGTTGGCAGCTTCTGTAATCACGCTTCTGTGAGGTCCGATTGTGGGATGGCCTGAGGCTGGGAATCACTGTGTAGTGACCAGCTCGTGTTGACGGAACGTCCGCACTAAGCTTGCCATCAATATGGGTGCCATGGAGGAGTCCACGGCATTCAGGTTGGCCAAGGAGGGATGCACCGGGCCAGGGGTGAAAACCAGCAGCCAAGAGTTCCCGTGGTAAGCAGTAGTGGGATCGCGTACCGGAGTGAGATGCCACTATCAGCCTTGCCAACATGGTTGGACCACAATCTTTTGCCACCCCCAACCCTGACAGGGTTGCCATTGAAACAAAATCAAACAAACTTGTTTGTTTTTTTATCGATTTTCAACGGGCAACGAATAAAAAAGAAGCACACACAACAGACAAAATTGCAAGATGAACACAACGGACGATATGAAGAGCTCCTCGCTGGACGAGTTTAAATTGGATGCCATGCGGACCATGGGCTGGTCCGTGGAGGCGGACATACCCATGGCCAGTGCTGAGAACCTGCTGATCCTGCAGGAAATGGTGGCCATGCGGGCCCAGAAGTTCGACCTCCAGCAGCAGATCAAAACCCTCGACGAACGCGACAAGGCCATCGAGCGGCACAAGCGCAACATCGAGGGCACCGTCATGCAGAACACGGTAGAGAAAAAGGACAAAAACAAGGATCAAAAAGTTATACTCTCTTTTTTTAGACCTTTTACAATTCGGTGAAGAACGATGTCCTCAAGGAGGCCCACCGCACCCAATTGGTGATCCTAGAACGCAATAAACTGAAGGAGGATCTACGCAAAATGCAAAAGGAGCAGGACAAAAACAAAGAACTCTCCGAGCGCATAGAACGTGAGTGAGAGAAACTTACCCCCTCTTCATACCCTTACCCTAATCTTTGTTGTTTTTAGGACAAATTTGCATTTGCAAGAAGGAAATCGATGAGCAGACCACGCGAGTGAAGGCCGCCAAGACCACTTTACTGGAATGGACGGAGGCCATGGAGGACGGCAACAAGGGCTACCAGCTGATCGAGAAATACTTCCAGGACGACCAGCAAAAGGCCCGCGACCTCAACACCCGCCGCCAGCTGCTCCAGGCCGAAATCGACCGACGCCGCAAGCTGGTCGTCCAACTCTACGACGAGCAGAATACCCTAGAAAAAAACCTCGAAAGGACCGCCTGCCTCTACCGGGCAGCCCATCTGGAGCGGCGCCAGATGGTGGACACCTGGAAGGTGGCCGTCAACCAGATGACCCAGCGCGAGGCGGACATCCAGAACGGCGAGGACGAGTGCGTGGATTTGACTGCCGAGGCCACCACAAAGGCCAACGAGTATCGGAGTTATGACGACTACCTGACCAGCGTCATAGAGAACAACCACCAGGTGGAAAGGACCATCGAGGCTCTAAACAAGGACACTTCAGGGCTGAAGAACGAGATCCAGGCGGTGGTGGAGGCCGCCTACCTGAAGAATCGGGAGATTGAGGGTTTGCAAAAGGAGCTGGAGAACTTGGCCAATGCGGTGGCCTTGAAGCGGCTGGAGAACCGCAAGTTGCTGCAGGATCGCCAGCTCAAGGAGCTGGAAATGGCCAATTTCTCGGAGACCATGGCCAAGGTCAAAGAGCGCCTGGAGGCCATGGAAAATAAATCCTTGGACGCCAGCCAAAGGCTGCAGATCCTCGAGGAAATGAACGACTCGGAGGACAAACTGCTGGGGGATTTGGTGAAGGAGGCCAAAAGGGTCAATGAGCTTTTCTACCGCACTCAGTACCAAATGACCGAGCTGAAGGACGAAATCAAGACGATCCTAATCAACAACGAAGCCTTGAACTCCACGGTGGCTGCTTTGGTGCGCAACACGCGCCATGTGGAGGGCGAGGTGAAGCGGCAAACAGAAATCTACTACAACATGTCCTTCAAGTTCCTGGAAGCCGAGCGTAGGCTGGCCACCATGCGGGGCAGTTTGTCAGATCCCGAGGCCGAGGCCAAGAACCAGAAGATTCTCAGCGAACTCGAGCAGACGCTGGCCAAGATCCAGCGCCGCCTGGTGATCACCGAGTCGCACAACAAGAAGCTCAACTACAGCATGAATACAATGGTGTCGGCCTACAATGCCGACAACAAGGACCTCGAGCTGGCCAAGTTCAAGATCAAGGAGGCCCAAGTCTACTGCGAGGGAACCCTGAAACGCCTGCGGCTCACGCGCTTCGAAAACTCCGAGCTGATCGTGGACGTGAGCCTGGTGAAGATGCGCTGCAATGACATGGAAATCGGCATTGAAGCCTGCGAGCAAGGGACCTTTGACCTCGAGCAGCATCGCTTGAAATTCACGCGCACCATCAAGGATCGCTTTGTAGAGCTGCGCAGCCAGGAGGACATCCTGAATCTAAAACGCAAGCATTTGGGTGACGAGCTAAGCACTCTGAGGGCCGATCTGGGCGAAAGGAAGAAACACATCGACGCCATGAAGGCTCGTTTCGAGTTGACCTCCAAGCTGCTGGGGGTCAACGAGGATGGCACCTTGATCACAGCCACCCAAATGAAAGTGGAGTGCGCCCAGGAGCGGCAGTTACTAGCGGATCAGGGCGATGCCCTCAACAAAAAGGTCCTAGACGCCGAGGAGGAGGTCATTGCCCTGGAGAATACTCTCCGCCAGTTCGACAAATCCAACGACAATTACAGGAAGACCTTTTCCCGCTCTGACGACAATTCAAAGGGTAAGGATATCATTCACCCCACCCCATCCCTCTCACAGTTTTCTATGTTTCAGCCAACGAGCAGCGTCAGGAGGAGCTGAAAGAATTGCAGGTGAGTTTCTGCAAGGACCTCAGCAAGCTGAGGGTCCTGCGCTGCAAGATTGCCCGCCATGAGAAACAACTCGAGGACTACGTAAACGAGCGGGACGAACTATCACAGCGCCTGGAAGCCGCCCGCCAGAAACGCACCGACGACCAGGAAAGCCTCGAAAAGTTGCAAAAGGAAATCGACGAGCAAAACACCAAAATCGAGCGAGCCACCCGCGAAATCCGCATACTCCTGCGGGAGATCAAGCAGCGCCCCATCAGCGACGATTATTTGGATCTATTTGAAAGGGACCTGGACCTCCAGGAGTTGGAAACCCGCAACACTAAAACCCTGAACATGATTTTCGACATGGCCACCAACGACGAGGACGGCCCGGAAATTGTCCATTTTATGCTGCGAAAGGGTTTAAAGTTCCCGCAACATTTGAAGCGCACACGCAGCTGCGTGTCCTGGAAGTCCGGCTCCACATCCTCCCTGGATGCTGGCTCGTATATATCCTCGATTAAGGGTGAGTGGAGGGAGCGGAGTTGTTTTGATTTCTATATAAATTGTTTGATAATTTCAGGTTTCAGTGCCCGCTCGTCCACTTCGGATGTGAGCTCTGGCAAGGACGATGCCTCTTCCACGCACCTCAGTGTGGTGTCTCTCACTTTTCCCCAGTAGAAGTAATATGATCTTTTAATGATTTTCGTAGTTTTCTAGTTTTTCATAAGATTCCTTCACAATGTTGCTAGCAACATGAGAATAAACTTTTGGTCACACCACAAATACCGCTGGCAACACGAAAAGTGCCAAACAATCCGAGTTGGCAACTTGCTGCTGATCGTTGGCAGCACATGAAATGTATCCAAATGTTGCTGATTTGTGTAAGCTGGCAACATTCTGCCGATCGTATATCAAAATGTTGCTGGTCAGTCTTGGCAATTGCAGCCAGTCCGCTTTGGCAACATGCTCCTGATCTTAAGCGAAATGTATCCAATTGTTGCTAGTTCGTGCTGGCAACATGCTGCTGATCTAAAGCAATCTTTAAAATGTATCTAAATGTTGCTGATTAGTGACGGCAACATGCAACCGAGCAACTGCTAAAGATGCGAAATGTATCCAAATGTTGCTGATCAGCGTTGGCACTGGCAGCCAGTCCGCTTTGGCAACATGAAATGTATCCAAATGTTGCTGGTTCGTGCTGGCAACATGCTGCCGATCTTGGCATTCCACTTGCTGCTGACAGATGGCGACAACAAATGTTGCTAGTCTGCATCCCCTCGGCCTTGTTTACATGTTGCTGCTCGTGGGCCACAAAAAAAAAATAGAAAATTTTCGAATTCTTCGATTTCGAAATTGCGGCGGCCGTCGCTCTCACTCTCCCAGCCGCTGGGAGCGCAATAATCTTTATAATTTTTTGGGGTAGCACAGCTTTTTGAATATTTCTTGTAAGTATTTTTAGAAATTTCATCTCGGCCAGTCCGTCGACTCGAGGCAACACAAAAAATAAATATGCGCGTCGCGGCTCAAAGAAAATAAGGAAAATTTTACAAAAAATTCGCCACCAAAATGTGCTCCATGTCTGTCCTGTGTCCCCTGTGCGCGGTCCCCAGTTTCACCAGCATCGATGCCCTGCAGCAGCGCCTGATCAAAGCGGCCAACGGGCCCCTCGCCTGTCCCTTCCCCCAGTGCGGAGAACTTTTCCTCGGCCTGGACAAGCTGACGATTCATCTCTTCAGCCACACCACCAGCCTGATGATGATGGCCACCGCACCGCCCCCGCCGCCAGCCCCAGCGGTGGCTCTACCAACGCCGAGCAAAAGAAAGGCCAAGAAACCCAAGCAGCCGGCTAAGGCGAAGGACCTGGAAGTGCCCAGCTCGCCGGGCAATCCTTCCACCACCGCCAGCTGCGACATCTGCGAGTTCCACTTCCGCAACTCCGAACTACGCGACATGCACTGCCGCCTGGTCCACGAGAATGTGGCGGAGACGGCGGCCGCGGAGCCCCTGCAGCCGGCGGAGCCTTACAAGTGCCATTTGTGCGCGAAGCCTTTTAAAATGAAGGGCTCGCTGAGGGTCCACCTCAAGGTGGTCCATAGGATGGGTTTGCCCTACGTGAACAACACGCCGAAGCTGAACATTTGCGACCGCATTCGCCACAAGGAGGCCGCCGGCCCGGCCAACTCCGCGGGCGTGGGACAGCCTTATGCTTTGAGTGGAGCCCTGAGCCTAATGACAGCCGATCCTCAGCCGCAGTTACAGCCTCCGTCCTTGGAGCCTTCGGCCGGCGATTCTAACCCAAAGATCTGGGAGTGCGAGGTGTGCTCGAAATATTTCACCACCAAATACTTTCTGAAGAAGCACAAGCGCCTGCACACGGGGGAAATGCCGTACACTTGCGAGATCTGCGCCAGGACCTTCACCTTCCAGCAGTCCTACCACAAGCATCTGCTCTACCACAGCGAGGTGAAGCCGCATGTGTGCGGTGTATGCGGGCGAGCCTTCAAGGAGCTTTCCACCCTGCACAACCACGAGAGGATCCACAGCGGCGAGAAGCCTTTCAAGTGCGAGGTTTGCGGTGAGTAAAGCGCAGGCTCCTTGATCTCTAGATAATTTGAGTGTTTTTCCTGCAGGAAAATGCTTCCGGCAGCGCGTGTCCTTTTTGGTGCACACCCGCATCCACACAGGGATCATGCCGTACAAATGCGAGCTGTGCCAGAAGAGTTTCCGCTACAAAGTCTCCCAGCGCACCCACAAATGCGCGCCGCTGGCGGCCGAGCCTCCTCCGCCCGCTGAGGTGGAGTCCCCCGAGCAGCTGATCAAAGCCTTGCTGGAGTGCAGCGGCGGGGAGGCCCAGCACTCGCCAGCCAGCGCTGAGATTGCAGCCATCAACGGCCACAGCGAGGCAGCCCTCAGGCAGATTGATGAGATCGACGAGATTGTGGTTGAAAGCTGCCAGAAGTTGGGGATTTGCGGGGATCCAGCGCCGCCGCCGGCTGCCAGCAACTCGCCGCTGCAGCAGCTCCAGAGGCTGAGGATTTATTCGCCGCAGTTGCTCAGCGAGGAGCTGCAGGCCAGCGAGCTGCTGGGTCGTTTCCTGATGGACTCCACTTAGAAATCCTTTTCCTTTTTCTGTGTGTGTTTTTGTGTAAATTTTAATTCGCAAAGAGTTGAGGAAATTTTTGTGAAGGTTAATCGGAGCCGCTGGGCGAGCTGGAGCCCGAGCCACTGGGCGAGCCGCTGCGGCTGCGGCTGGGCGAACGCGAGGCCGAGCCCGAACGAGAGCCAGAGCCGCTGCGGCTAAGCGTAGGCGAACGGGAACCGCTGCGAGAACGAGAGCCACCCCCCGACTTGGGCGTGGCCTGGGGGCTGCCAGAACGCGAGCGACTGGGCGAGCGGCTGGCCGACTTGGAGCGACTGGAAGCCCGGGAGCCCGAACTCGAACGACTGCGGCTGCGACTGCGCGTGGGACTGCGAGAGCCGCCGCTGCCACTGGCACTGCCGGAGCCACTGCGGGACCGGGAGCCGCCGGAGCGCGAGCGGGAACGCGACTTGCGCTCGCGGTCTTCCTGGGCGGCCTCCTCTTCGTTGTGGGCCGGCGTGGCCGAGCCCTCGCCTTCCTCTGGAGCCGTCTGGTCTGCGGCTTTTTCCGCTGGCTGGTCCACTTCCATGGGCTGTTCGACTTCCTCCTCCTCCTCGGCGTTCTGCTCGAGCTGGCGCTCGCGGTAGCGCTGCATGCGGTGCTCCATGGAGTCCAGCGGGCGGTGCTTGACCACCAGCTTGGTGTTGTTGGGCTGCTGGCCCACCTTCACGCGGCGCTTGTTGAGCCGCACGCGGGTCTCCAGCTCGTTGTAGTAGATCCCATCAGGGCGCATCACAAAGAAGTAGTTCTCCTCGTAGCCCTTGGAGGCCTTCGTCTTGACATTCCAGTTGTATTCCCTGGCTATTCGGTACTCGTAGGCCTCGTCGTCCTTATACAGCTGGCCGTCTATGAAGTCCGCCCGACGCTTCTCTAAAGTAGACTCGGTGGGCAGGAAGTAGGCCACGAACTGCTCGCCGCTCTCGTCCATCACACCGCGGATCATGGCCTGCGACATTTCCTCCAGCTGGGCGGGCACGTTCTTGCCCTGGGGGGCCGGATCGCTGTCGAAGATGACCTGGGCGCAAGGATACTTCCAGTTGGTGAAGTCGGGGAAGATCGGCAGAACCTCCACCGGCACCACATTCGGCTTGGAGTAGTGCTTGGTGATTTCTGTCTTGGTGTCGGTGAAGGTCTTCTCAATAGCCTTGATCTGGGCATCCCTGTCCAAATAGAGAGTCTCCTCGCGCAGCGACTTCTTCACATTGTAGCCCACCTTGGCCTCGATGTTCTCCAGGTTCTGCGGCTGGAAGCGCGTCTGCTCCGTGGAAATGTACTCGGATTTGCGCAGCCAGGACACCGACCGCGAGTGCTGGCGGGAGCGGACCGAGTCTGTCTGGGTCATGGTCTCCTCCTCCAGCAGCTTCTCGTCGGCCGGGTCCAGCGAGGCAATGTGGTCGTCCTGGTAGAGCTCGCGGTTGATCAGGTCCACGGCCACCCCCAAGTCGTGCTCGGTGAGCACATCGTACTTGAAGTTGCGCTCGAGGGTGGTGGGCGTGTAGTTGACGAAGCGGTTCTGGTCGAAGGGATATTGCAGGAACTTTAAATCGAAGGGTATGTCCGGCAGATTGTTGCCGTATTTAACGCGGCAAATGATTTCGGATCTGGAGGAAGCGTCATCGTTGGTCAGCGGGGTTTTTTGAACCGGCAATGAAACTTACTTGCGTTCGGTTGGCCGTTGGGGGCGTTTCTCCGCCGCGCTGCTGGCCGCGGAGTTATTAATTGTCGGCGGCATTTTTATTTAAAGCCGTAAAAATAAATTTAACTCTGATAATTTTAGCTTCTATTTTCAACTCGTCTTCTTCTTTTCGTTTCAGAAATGTCAGCCGTGCGACAGAGTTGTTTTTCGATAACAGCGATAAAATTCAACTTGAAATTTAGGGTGACCATGTGGACTGACAGTTGGGCGCGCTTTTTGAATTGATGCGGGGTGAAGAAAAATAAATTCGCATTGGAAAACCCCCAAATTGTTGTTGTCCGAATAAAAGCACAAATAATTGCAATCACTTAGCAACGAGTTCCAAAATATCCGCCACTCTTGAATGAGCGATATAAATTCAACTTAAAAATAAGGGTGACCATGTAGACTGACAGTTGGGCGCGCTTTTTGAATTGTTTTTTAGGAGTGAAAAAATAAATTCACATTGGAAAACTCCTAAATTTTTGTTGTCCGAATAAAAGCACAAATAATCGCAATCACTTATCAAGGAATTTCAAAATATCCGTCACTTTTGATTGAGATATTTAAATATTGCTTAAAAATCAGGGTGACCATGTCGACTGACAGTTGGGCGCGCTTTTCAAATTGTTGCCAGGCAAATAAAAGTAAATTCGCATTGGAAAACCCCCAAATTTTCCTAATAAAAGCACAAATAATCGCAATCACTTATCATCGTATTCCTAGATATCCGTCACTAATAATTGTGAAATCAAGTAAGCAAATTCGCCAAGTCAACAGCAACAAGAATTAGGGATAAAAATTGTCACCTGCTGACGGCCCACAAAAGAAAATAATAACAATAAACAGCGAGTTCAATAACAAGGTTAAACGCGCGACAAAATATCCACGATTTTTAGCGATCCAAATAAGCGTCACAATCAATTAGCGAATGCTGTGGTCATGATCATTTATATGCCGAGTGATCAGGATTCGCTCGATTCAACAACAAGTTGCAAATTTGCGCAGGCATTAAATTTAACCCTCCTCACCCATTTTCCGGGGTCAAATTAATCTCGTTCGTGGCAAACACAAAACGTGACTGATGCGTGCCACAAACAAGTTCCCCGAGAAAATCACATGATCTGATCTGTTTAACATCTGCCAGGGAAGGGGGAGGGGGTAACCAAATTGGCAACTGATAAGAAAATCAAAGAAACCGCGTTAGATTCGAAGCCTAAACACGATCGGTTGGTTGGTTGGTTGGTTGGCTTAATCCTCATCTGATTGCAAATTAACTGCGCATGCGCTGTAAATTTCCGCGCCGATCGTCATCGGCCGATTGGCCGACGATCGCAGCGACTCGGCTCAGCTCGGTTGCGGGGCATCGATAGGCCGCGTCGGCGCGCGCGAAGTTCAGTTCAAAAAACGGTTTTCAATTCGCAACAAGCGCTAAATTTATAAAGCAAATAATCAACGGCCGCCGTTCGCTTTTTCGTTCTTTTAATTCGCTCTGTTTGAGTTTCTTTTGTTAACCATTTCGCGAGTGCGGCATGGAAACTACTAGTGTTTTATTTATTGTGTTTTTGGGCACTGTCAACTGAAGTGTGAAGATAACAACTGGCGCTTCATGGCGATCAGTATCCGTTTTATGTTCGCAGCGACTGGCAGCAACGCGAGGATCAAATCAACCAAGCCCCAAAGAATCCAAGAAATCTTACCCGCTTCCCAACAGAGCAAAAGGACAACGATGATTCCAAGAATAGCAAAACGTTCCTGACAGGATAACACGTTTCACAACCCGCCCTTTTAATACCAGGTGAGTTTTTTTGATTAATCACTTAATAAATATTTAAATTAAAAAATGGGGAAAAACTGGCATTAATAATCAAATCAAAACTGTCGCAGTTTTTAATCGAAGTGATTTAATTGCCTCCTACACCCGCAAATTGAATCACTCAATTCACACGCCCAGGGAACCACAATTGCAGGTTCTGTAAACAATTAAAACAGTCGCGCGATAGACACACGACCCGCCGGCACGAGCGGCAGATCAGTTAAGAAATTTAAAGTCTCATAAAAAAAAAATGATACCAAGAGAACCGCGAAAAGTGAGAGAAAACAAGGAATGGATTCCTTTCTGTTTAACCCATGAAAAATAATAAAAAATTCCCTTAAAAAAATGGTCTTTGATTGTGAAAAGTAGGGCAATTTAAACCACAAAAGAATGTGATCTTTGCTTGCTCTTTAATCCCAGAAAAGGTGTTAATAAAACAAGAACAACAAGGGACAGATTCCTTTCTGTTCAACAGAAGAAAAACTAATAATAAATTTAATTAAAAAATTGATCTTAAATCTTGAAAAGTAGACCCGCTTAAACCATAAAAGAATGAGTTCTTTGCTGGCTCTTTAATCCCCGAAAGATTGTTGATAAAATAAAAAAAAAACAAGAAGCTGATTCTTTTCTGTTTACTAGATGAAAAAAATAATAAATTTCCTTAAAAAACTGATCTTTAATCTCGAAAAGTAGGCCAACTTAAACCACGAAAGCCTGAGTTCTTTTCTCGCTCTTTCATCCCCGATAGATTGTTTATAAAAACCAAAACCTCAAGAATCGAATTCCTTTCTGTTCACTAGACAAAAAAAAGAAATAAATTCTCTCAAGAAACTGATCTTTGATCTTCAAAAGTAAACCGACTTAAACCACAAAAGAATTAGTTTTTTTCCGCCCTTTAATCCCCGAAAGATCGTTAATAAAATAAAAACATTAAGAAACGGATTCCCTTCATTTCACTAGACGAAAAAATAATAATAAATTCCCTTAAAAAACTGATCTTAAATCCAGAGAAGTAGACCAACTTAAACCACAAAAGACTGAGCTCTTTTCGGCTCTTTAATCCCCTGAAGATTGTTTATTTCTTCCCATCTTCCTATGCACTTTGCTGCTGATTTTTTCCCTTAATGACTCGCATTTGTTTTTGCAATTTTATTTATTTCGCTTCGCTTCATTTGCGGGGATTGTGTGTGGGGGGATCTGAGGGAATTTGTTTGCCAATTAGCCAGCCCGGCCGGCCGATTGGGAAAGAGAGGAACCCGCCGCCTCACTCGAGTTCCAGGAATGAAAGACAACAAAAAAAAATCCCCAGCACGTGACGCGGAAAGACGAGTTTTTATTTTTATTCTGTGTGGTTTTCCAATGGGAAAGAAAACGTCAGCTTTGTATGAGTAATTCAGATAATTACAGCGCCTTTCATTCGGTTTTTCTTTATAATAAATCCGATGGGCAGAGCTGAAGAGTTTAAAGAATTTGTGAAATGAATTCCCTGGCACGTGAGACAAATTAAAAGTTGTTGTTTTATTGTCTTGGCGTGTAAATTAGGCAAATTTTACACAGTGCTAAAAAGCAGAATGCAAAAAAAAAAAAAAATAGAAAAGAAACAAAGAAAAAAACAACCTCAAAGCTGTCAAAACGAAAGCATTAAAAACACTTAAACAAACACAAAAAGAATTTCAAACAATCCGAAGAAGCGTAAACGCAAACGTGAATTGTCTTGGCCCGGCCCGGCCCACGGGGCGTATGAATGCTCTCAGTGCCCACTGCACACGCCGTGTGTGAGCGGCGTTGGCAGCTGCCAAACTATTTTCCTTCCCAACGAGAACAAATTCGAAAAAATATTCACAGACAGATGTTGGCGATTTATAGCCGATGCCAGCCCATTGCCTCAGCATAATCAGCCCCCCTCCCCATCCCTCGGGCTCTTGAACTTGACTTTGGTGTCGTTAGACTTGCAGCGGTTGTCGTGCTGGCGGAAGTTGGGGGGTAAAAATAGCCAAATTAACCACCGTATTTTTGGGGATTTCGGTGCGGAAATCGAAGCACTTCAACGCCAAGAATCTTTCATTTTTTCGGCCACTTGTGCTGCCGCCCTTGCCTTCAGTTTGCTTTCAGAATTCTGGTGTGGTGGAAAGTCAAGTGAATTTTTCCAAAAAATAACCAAAAATTTCTACAAAAATTAATTTTAAATTAAAACAGAAAAATTTTCTAACCAAAGTGTTTCTAAATCTGTTATTGTGATTATATAAAGTGCATCAGGTGGCAAACGAAAATATAAAATGCTGTGGGAAAATTACACAACCGCGGGCATAAAATTCTCAATTTAAAGTGAATTCAAATGCTCGAAATGAGTTTCATTCACCCCGATGTTAATTTAATGGAGCCGCAGTCATCGAATCCCCTGCGCCCCAGTAAAATGGAAATCAAAATCGTCATGCTCAAATTGCAGGTGAAAAAAAAACCACAAAAAACCCAACGAACTTCCCCATTGATCATGAGCTGATGAAATTAAGGCTCCGACTGTCAAAGTTTTTCGTCTTTTGTTCTTCCGGTTCCGCCCTCTCAGTCCACGTGGCGTATGCGTTACGTCCACGGGTTTGGGGGGCGGTTCGGTGACTGGCACAACTTTTTTTCGAACGATGTAAAAATTTATTAGCGCTGTTCTAACAATGACAGGCCCGGCGGCGGGCGGCTTGTCGAATTAGATTTGTAAATAAGCGAATTAAACAGAAAAAAAACTCAAACAAAACAACTCGAGAACTGGCGGGCGCATCGTTTGTGTTTTATGCCCAAAATTTCTATTCGTTATTTTTTTATGGCCCGACGTGCGCCCTGCACGTGCGTCAGCAAATAGGACTCCAAGGTCGGGCAGGTGGGAGGCCGCAATTAGAGCGGCAGAAAAGGATATGGGAAGCCCAAAACAAAACTATTTTATCAATAACCAAAGCAGCCAGGCGGGCACTCAGTTTATAAAATTATTAAACCCTTTAGTAGGGCACTGGGAGAATCTTCCTTCAAAGGTCAAATGGCCAGCTGAGCCCAAAGTTCAGTGGCAGGTGCAACAGCTGCGCTGCTCGGGCTCAGGCTCCCTAATTCCTGTCAAAGCTCCTGCAGTCCTCCAGCCACCCCCTGCCAGCTTGATTGCCAGCGAAAGTAAAATGCGAGCACGTGACAAACTTTCAGCTTCAACGTGAATGAAATGAAGTCGTTGTCGCTGTTTGTCGGCTGGGGTCGGGGAAAAGCTTTCGCTGTCGGGAAAATAGAAGTGCGGCGGAAAAACGAACCGAAGCCGCCGCTCCAATGGGACAGCCAAAGCTCTCGGCCGCATTTGGCCAAATCAGTTGCGCGTTGGCCGAACGCGAACACCGGACACGGCTAAAAGGCCGCGGCGGCAGTGCATCGAGGCTGTCAGAATTTGCTGGTTGTGTGGTCGACGGGGCGCCAATAAATAAAAATTGCAATTTTCGAAATCAACATTCGACAAATCGAGAAATTTCTAAATTCGCTTGCCTATAAATTGCTTTAAAAATAATTATAAAAGTTCTATTAATTTTAAAAATTGAACTGTCGTTTGTGTTGGAAAAACCGCGCGCGTCAGCAGCTTCAGGCGGTTTTAAACGCCTTTGCGTGCCGCCCGCGTTTCGCCCGCGACTCGCGTGCGTTTTTTGTTTTTAATGTCAAATTGCCGACTTGATATCCGTTTTCCTCCACCGCCGGCCGGCTCATTATGCTTATGGACACCGGCAGCGGCCCAATCACTAACCAATCCCCCACCAATCTTGGCCTAAACCTTGGCCACTGCAGCGGCAGCAGCTCCACGTCGAGCGGCCTCGGCAGCAGCGAGAAATTAGTTGGCCCTTCGACAGGCGCCCCCAATGAGGCGACCGCAGCGCCCGGCAGCCCGCAAGATGCGGAAGGAGACGACGACGAAGACGAGGATGATGAAGATGAAACCACGGTACTTCAAACGGCTTAAAACTTTCCTTTAAAGCCTACAAAAATTCTCTAAGCGTGTGAAAATCTATGGTTTTTTGGCTGACGTGCGGCAGTTTTTTTTGGGGGGCAGCTGTTTTTTAATTAAACTTTAGTGACATCAGAGACCAAGACAAGTCGGGAGTCTCGAGTGGCACTTACACGGTTCTCGGGCCTTAATTAAAAGCGCCAACTAACCAGCCAACCAGCCAAAAAACCAACTCTGACTTTTGACTAATTATTTGCCATCTGTTTTGGGGCTTTGCTCGAATTTTAAATTTTTAATATTTGCAAAACTCATTACGTCGGTCGCTGGGCCTGCGGCGAGATTTTTTTCGGGGGAACCTTGTAAAGTGTCGTGTTATTTTCATTATTCAACGGCCAACACACACACACACACCCGCACACTCATTCGGAGCCTCCGTGAATTATGCGATATTTCCCCGAAGAGGTGTAGTTTTTTTTTTCGCTCTCACGCACATGAACCGCAATTTTTATGCAAATTATTTTAAATATACAAAAGCCGAAGGAGACAAGGAGAGCAGGGAATACTCTTTTCCAAGAAG
>JBAMCP010002226.1:0-14009 GCA_037075105.1 Lissocephala sabroskyi | reverse complement strand
GCACGAGTGTGCCTGTGTGGGCGTGTGTGTGCGGCGTGTGTGTGTAGCGGCTCTTGAACTCACCAAACGAGCTGCTAAAGCGATTTATGATTCCACACATACCAGCACATAAACGCCAAGTACACTGAGAGAAATAAGGTGCAACTAAAACTCCGATAAAGAGCAAATCTCTTTGGGATCTTTACTTTATGATATAGTAAAAAGATTTTAGTAAACTCGATCAAGCGAATTTTATTGCCAAGCCTTTTAAAGACTCTCTGTAATTAGAAATCCCTGGAAACTTTATTGTCAAATTAATTTATAAGAAGACTTTCTATCGGCAACTTTTCCATCCATTGTCACCCAGCCAAACCTTTCAATTCTGCTTGATTTTTAAGTTCTTCTGGGGAAACATAAAATACAAACCCCAAAATCAATTCAACCCTATTAAAAATACCTTTGATAGTTAGAAAAATAGCTAAGCTTTAGTTCTAGAGTTTATAAATATTTGAATACTTTGTATTCAGTTGGTTGACTCATTCCTAGATTCCCAGATCCCCCACGCAACCTTGAGGACATTAATAACTTTCTGTAACCCCTTAGCCCAAATAACGAAGGTCAAATTGCCGTCACAACACATTTTGTTCCCATAAAAAAAACAGTCTAGTTTGCTTTCTGGCCCCGCAGACCTCATAAGTAAATAAACTCGAATTGCGTCAGAGAATGGAAGTCAACTGTGTAAATCTTTTGGATCTCCCCATCCACCGCAAAAGTAAACAACGCGAAGTTATGAACTTTCGAGTTCGGCTTCCCCGTTTCTCTCAGTGCAGAGGCAACGAGTCGATATGAGCCGCCTGGGCGAACATTATGAAAATGATGTGGCGCCTTTTTGGTGGTAATTAGTTTAGACAGAAGCAAAAGGAAATTAGGGCGCAGGCCATGAGGGACCGGGCGCCCCTTTAACAGCATTTCAAGGATGCTAATAGAATCACCGGCCGGACCAACAGCGGATCCGCCTCCGACATGTGTGTGCTCATGGGTTAATCGCATTAACAGGAATAACGAAATTAGAGGGTGTCGATGCGGTGGTGCTTCGTAGGCGACTGCAAATTACCACATAATACAAAATTATCGCATTGAGGAGCACTTAATGGCCAGTTTGGTGCCATCGCCCGGCCGGCCACGAACGTGATTTGTATGTGCGATTGAACAGAATTAAACGACCAATAAACCGGAAAAGGTTTTTCCTTGTTTCTCCTCAAGAAAGTCGATTTCATTGTGGTCTAAGTGGCGGTAGGAAAAAGCATTGAATTGAGCTAGAAATCTCAAGACTAACTGTGGCTTCAATTGGAGTTCCGTTTCCCGTTTTGGTTCAACGAAATAATGGCTGGCTTAAGAAGATTCGGAGATCAGAGACTGGAAGATTTGCGTTCTCCCTCTATAAAAGTTGGGGAAACGGTGATGAATTCAGGACAGAACCATGTGGACTCCTTGTCCTCTATTTATACTCCGAATCGAATAGGATACTCCGGAGCCCTTTGCTCTGACTTCAGTTTTGTAACTACAGAAATACTTAACATAAATAGAGAGAACCTTGTCGTCCTTTTAGAGGATTTATTTTAGGCATCTCTAAACCTTTCGTTCCTCTTTTTCAAGTGGAGTAAAATTGCCGCTCCTTTTGCTTCATCAGCTCAGCAAAACTTTCTTTTAAATTATCCCTTAACTCCTCTGGGATCTCAGCTAATTGAGATTTCTAATCTTTCCCTTTCTAACCAAAGAACACCAACCGCTTTGGTCACCCAACTCATCCTTTCTTTGCAACCAGATCCTGTAATAAATTTCGTGTTACAAACTCCTCATATATCCGCTAATTTCCTTGGCTAAACGATTATAATTTAAAAAGGTGTTGCTCTCCAAATCATATGAAATTCGCAGCCATAAAGGAAGTGAGGCCCGTCCGGGCCTTTGTGCCTTTTCGGTTTCCGTTTTTAGCCGGGCGACTTAACTTTTGAGCCTTCGGTAATTAGCATAACCGCAGACCCAAGGATATCCTCCACTTCCTTGTGGTCTGCCACGCCCCCTCCCCTGCACTTGGGCGAAACTTTCCAGCCTTTTTGAGTTATGGGACATCCGGTGGACTAATCCGTTTAACTTTTGTGACCAGGCAATGACTTGGACTCGATACGGGCCTTGTTCAGCGAGAAGGAGAAGGAACTGAGTCTGGCGGTGGCCAAGGTGGAGGCCCTCACCCGCCAACTCGAGGAGCTTAGAAGGGATCGCCGATGTCCGGTCAACCTGCTGGCCCCCGGGGCCAACGGGGCCGCCCCGGCCTTGCCGCCCCAAGCGTCCCGGGAACTCGAGAAACTGCGACGCGAACTGATGGTAAGTCGACCAACGGAACGACAAAGTGCGAAGAGCTAATCGCTGTCTTCCTCTAGTACCGCAACCAGCTGTCCTTGCAACAGGACGCCCGGCTGCACATGCAACGCGAGGCCCTGCAGCAGCGACAGGCCGAGCTGAGGTCCGTCGACCAGAGGATTTACGAGCTGCAGACGCGGCTCCAGCGCAAGAAGCAGGCCAACATTCAAATCACCACCAACCAGCAGCACCAGCAGCAGCAGCAACAGCATCAGCAACAACAACAGCAGCAACTCCAGCAGCAGCAACAATTCCAGCAGCAGCAGCAACAGCCGCCGCAGACCATCTTCGGGCCCGATCTGGTGGCCTACCAGCAGCCTCCCAAGCACGCTGGCCATGGGGGCGTGGCCGCCCTTAAGCAGCAGCTACTGCAGAAGCAGGTCAACCAGCTGGCAGCCGCGGCCGCCGCTGCCGCCGGCTCCACCAGCCATGGACCCAACTTCACCCTCGGCCCGGCCAGCCGGCCCACCGAGCGCCCCACCATCGCCCGCGGCAACGTGGCCGCCGTCGAGCCCTTCATCCACACCCCCCAGAAATCCACCATCACCACGACGGCCAGCTACCTGAGTGCCGGCAACGTCCTGAAGCATGCGGCGGCCACGGCCAACACCAACCAGCAGAACCAGCTGATCCAGGACCTGACCCATGTCAAGATGAACGCCACCCTGGCGGCAGCGGCAGCGGCAGCAGCGGCGTCGGTGGCCACCACGGCCACGACGACCACAGCCACCAGCGGCTCGAGTTTCTTTGCCAGCAGCGGCAGTGCGGCCAGCGCGGCGGGCAGCAGCGAGAGCGATGAATCGAAGTTGGCCAAGAAGCTGCTCTCGGGCAAGGCGACCCTGCCGGCTGCATTGAAGCCGGAGGAACCGCGCAAGCAGGCCACCCAGGCTGAGGTCATGGACAGCACCACCCACATCTACGCGGAGGTGGGGCCCAAAAAACGCGACAAGGCGGCAGCGGCGGCGGCTGCGGCAGCAGCAGCGGCAGTGGCAACACCGCCAGCAGCTGTTGAAGCCGCCACGCCCGCCTCACCGCCCACCAGCAAAATACCCAAAAGCATCTCCTCGTCCAGCAGCTCGGCCTCTGCGCTGATCAGCAAACTCAACCAGCAGCTGCCCCCGCACCCCGAGCCCCCACCACAGCCGGCCAAGAGCAACGAAATCGCCGTCACCAGCGAGACGCTCTCGGAGCGCAGCACCCAGCAGCTCACCGTCCACAGCATGCCCCTGGGGGCCATTAGCAAGTCGCTGGCCATCGAGCCGCCCAGCTCCACGCATCCGGAGAGTCTGCTGCTCAAGCCGAAGCCATTGCAGGCCGGCAGCCATGGGAATCTGGTGGTGCCGCCAAGGAAGCCCATCAGCAGCGTGGCCCCCACCTCGGTGAGCAGCGCCATTCCCGTGCCCAAGATGATGACCTACAGCCCGAAGGTGAACCGCGTGGCGCCCACGAATGTGGTGGCGGCCGATCCGCGGCCCGCCCTGCCGCCCAAGCCCAGCAAAATGTCGCCCACAGAGCAGCCAGCGCCCGCCAGCGAGCCCGCCAGCTCCACTCGCAAAACGGAGACCACCCCGGCCTCCGCCAGCTTTGGCCTGCAAAGCCTGAACATCAACGACAATCTGCCGATCAAGGCCAAGCCGCTGACCATCCGCAAGCAGCCGCTGTCGGAGCAGCCCCGCCTCAGGTCCACCCAGGCCAGCAGCCTGACCAGCAACGTGCCCAAGCCCACGCTGGCCAGCCGGAAGATGGAGATGGCCCTGCCCCCGGTCCCACCACCGCCGGTGAGTGGCGGGCAGTCGCCGATCTACGCCGAGCCGCGGCCCAAGGAGCCAGCTCGTCCCCAGCAGCCGCCGGCCGAGCAGCCCAAGAGTCCGCCCCAGCAGTACTCGCCCGTGGACCAGCACTCGCCGATCAGCACGGCCGCCTCGACCTCCAGCGTGGATGAGCCGGACCGCAGCGCCATTCAGCCGGACGCGGCCTCGTCGAGCTCGGGGAGCAGCGATGGCAGCAAGGAGCGCACGGTAATGAGCAAGCCGAAGCTGGCCAGGCGGGTGAGCTTCGATCCACTGGCTTTGCTGCTGGACGCCAGCCTGGAGGGCGAGCTGGAGCTGGTGAAGAAGACGGCCATGCAGGTGGCCAACCCCAGCGCGGCCAATGACGAGGGCATCACTGCCCTGCACAATGCCATCTGCGCCGGCCACTTCGACATTGTCAAGTAAGTCGAGAGAATCCTTAAGGATTGTGAGAAACTAATGTGATTTCTTTAAAGATTTCTAGTGCAGTTCGGCTGCGATGTGAATGCCCAGGACTCGGATGGCTGGACGCCTCTGCACTGCGCCGCCAGCTGCAACAATTTATCGATGGTTAAATTCCTGGTGGAGAGCGGAGCCTGCCTGTTTGCCTCCACGCTGTCCGACCACGAAACCCCCGCCGAGAAGTGCGAGGAGGACGAGGAAGGCTTCGACGGCTGCTCCGAATATCTGTACAGTAAGTTTCTCACCCGTCCAGCTGCCAGCAGCTCCCAGCTTACGTTGTCCATATCCACAGGCATCCAGGAGAAGCTGGGCATCCTGCACAACGGCAACGTGCACGCGGTCTTCTCCTACGAGGCCCAGAACAGCGACGAGCTGACCTTCCAAGTCAACGAACCGCTGGTCATTTTGCGCAAGGGCGACGACGCCGAGAGCGAGTGGTGGTGGGCCCGGAATGCCAACGACGAGGAGGGCTACGTGCCCCGCAACCTTCTGGGCGTAAGTGGAGCTGCCACCCAACCACCTGCTGGGACTGATCCTTGTTCATTATTTTCACAGTTATACCCACGCGTGCCGCCGCAGTCGCCGCACTTCAGTGATTAGCAGTTAATTCGCTACACCGTGCTGAAAAAGAAGGCCGGCCGACTTATCCAGAAGCGCTATATATCCAAATATATATAGAGGGCCTAGCCAAGCATTCTGGGCACGTCTGCCGGCCCCCGCCTCCCGGATTAGTTATGAGGTCCAATTAATAAGCAACTCGTTGCCTGCCCTTTCCCGTCAGCAGCATGGCTGGGATTCCCCGGTTGTTTTTTTGGTTTTTTCTTCTTATTTACTTTTTGTTGTGTGAAAAGCGAATGGCAAGAGGATGAACAAGGAAAAAATGCACAGGACCCAGGCAACAGAGGCCTGCTGTTCTCGGTGGCCATAAAATGTGCAACCGGCTGGGCCGGAGTGCCCGACCGTTGGCCAAACAGCCGCAGCTACCACGTACAATAAATCGATTGCCCCATTAGCCTAAGCCCCATTTAGACTAGGCAGCAAGGATAACCGAAATGATTTGAATAACAAAACTTAAACACAAAATCGAAAAGTGGACGCACTCGAATTGTTAGTTTGTAACACCTTGTAAATAAGTATAAATATCTCGAAACTAAGATCCCCCCAATGGTTATCAACTAGCTAATCAAAATTAACAGCAAATAACGACAAATACGGAAAAAGCACACGAAATGTGATTTTTTCGAGCTCTTTTTATCGATTGTACAAAAGCGAAGGAATCATATAAATATATTTAAATATATACACCCATATTTAAATCGCATAACAGAGAACAAATTGTACCCCCCCCCAAAAAAAGACTAAAAGCAGAGTTACAAAGATTGCCAAGCGAGGAGAGAAAGCGTCGAGTCTCTGGCTTAGTCCAAGCAGAAATCAAAAGACACCAATTACAAATAAAATGTATTTAAATATATCACATAATAATTCGTTTTAATTCTTTATAATTTACAATTGGAGATATAGCACTGACAAGGGAAAAGAACCGCAATCCCCTCCCTCCAAATCTTTATCTCTTCTACGGAGTGATTGTGATTTGAAAAAACAAATCGACGGGCCTCTTTTTTGGTCATGAACACAACCGCTTCGTCATGGTTATCAATAGAAAACCAGCTGATCGTTAGGGAACCAAAAGCTTTACGATCTCCAGGGCAATTGTCAACGTTCCCACGACCAAACATTATAAATAAACAAGCGGAGAGGAAACTCGAAAGATTGAAGATTGTTCTCTCTCTTCGGTTCTCTCCGATTCTCTCTCTCTTTCTCTCTTTCTCACTTAACACTGATGAAGCATAAATTTCCAAAAATTCTATACACACACGTCTACGGTCATTGAATGTTTGAGCTTTTCGACTGACCAAGTGCCCCCCAATAAAGCCGGCCGATGGTTCAGTGTGCGCAGAGTGGCCGTTAGAACCGGTTGGGAAACTCGGACGGAAGTCAAAATAAACGAAATGGTAGGTTTCTCTGGCAATTCGAATAATATGTTGGAACTTTTCCATTACACTTTTTTGGATTCCAGCAACTGAAGTGGAATTTGAAGCTACTGCTGGTGGGGCTGCTCGGCCTGCAGTGCCTGGAAGAAGCCGCGGGAGCCAAAATTCTGGCGGCCTTTTTCTTCCCCGGCAAGAGCCACTTTATGATGACCCAAGCGATGGTGCGGGAGCTCGTCAAACGGGGCCACGAGGTCACCTTCATCACCCCCTTCTCGATGGCCAAAGAGAAGCTCGGCAAGAACTACAAAGAGATCTTGATAGCCGAATACAACATATGGGACAGCAGTGAGTACCCACCAAAGACCCCATCCTCCACCCAATACAAATCCCCTTCTCCTGATTTCTAGTCAAGGACAGCGCCAAGCGCGCCTCGGTCTTGGATATGAGCGATCTTCCTACCCTCGTGTTCGTGGTGCTGGGCAACAAGATGGGCATCGACAGCACCGAGTTTGCCTTCCAGCAGCCGCAGATCAAGGCCCTCATCAACGAGAAGAACAAAGCCGGCAAATACGACCTCCTCATAGCCGAGCAGTTCTTCAACGAGGGAGCCCTCATCCTGGGCCATCTCTACCAGATCCCCACTATCACCGTCTCGACCTTTGGCTATGCCAATTACCTCAGCCAAGTGGTGGGTGTAGTGTCTCCCTGGTCCTTTGTGCCGCACGCTTATATGCCCTACACGGACCGCATGTCCTTTACCCAACGAGTGGGCAACGTGCTGCTCTCGGCCACGGAGGACTTACTCCGCAAATGGAACTACTATCCCGGCCAGAATGCTGTGCTGAAGAAGCATCTCTCGGGGGTGCTGGAAACGGTTCCCTCCATCGAGCAATTGGAGCGAAACATCTCCCTCATTCTACTGAATACCTACATGCCCTTGGTGACCTCCAGACCGACGTCCTTCAACATGATCCCCGTCGGAGGACTCCACATCAAGCCGCCGAAGCAGCTGCCCAAGCACTTGGAGGATTTCCTCGATGAGGCCACCGACGGAGTCATCTATTTCAGCCTGGGTAAGTTAGGAAAAGTAATTTATCTTGGGACAACTTAACAATCTCCTTGTTATCTACTTCAGGAACCCAAGTGCGTAGCGCCGATCTTCCCCCGGAAAAACTGCAGATTTTCCTGAATGTTTTTGCCAGCCTGAAGCAGCGGGTGCTCTGGAAGTTTGAAGACGAGGAGATCCCCAATCTCCCGTCGAATGTGATGGTCCAAAAGTGGATGCCTCAAGGCGACATTCTGGCTCATCCCAACGTCAAAGTCTTCATATCCCACGGAGGTCTCTTCGGCACCCAAGAAGCCGTCCACTACGGCGTCCCAATCCTCGGAATGCCCATCTACTCAGACCAGCGCCTGAACATCAATCGAGGAATAAGCGCCGGCTACGCGCTCGGCCTGGACTTCCGCACCACCACAGAGCAGTCCTTGCATTTATCGCTCACCGAGTTGCTCTACAACCCGAAATACAGGACCAACATGGATCGGGCATCGAGCATCTTTCGGGATCGCCCTCTAAATCCTATGGACACGGCCTTGTACTGGATTCAGTATGTGATCGAGCACCGGGGGGCCCCCCACTTGGTGGCCCAGGGTGTGAACCTTCCTTGGTATCAATTCTACTTGCTGGACATCCTGGCGGCTGCTCTGGGAATCGTGCTAGTTCCCATTCTGGCGATTTGTTGGGCCTGCCGTCGACCGGCCAAGAAAACAACTATGAAACTGAAAAAGAAATAAAATGGATTTGACTTATGAAATATGAAGAGCTAAAATTATAAATCCTTAACGTTTTTAATCGGCTACGTGATACCTGAAAGCTACGGATAAGAGAGAATCTTATCAGCTGCCGAAAACGTAGCCGAGGGTCTTTTGTAGGTCAATTTATTAACGATCATTCAATCGGTGAGGAATTGAATCATAATCTGCTGTCGGTTGGGGGCTCTTCTTATCTCTCTTAGCCCTTTGCACTCCTCACCAAACACAAAATAAATGATAACGAAGAAGAAACCAAAACAAAAAACATTAAACGCCGAAATGACTCAACTAAATGTTTGGATAAGGGGGAACGGCACGCCCTGCATAATTTATATACTCTCCTAACTATTGGGGTATTGGATTTTGTTTAAGGTAATTTGCTTACCCCTAGGGGTAATATTTTGCGATGGGGCTCAACAAAACTTCCTTCGTTTTCTTCACTTTTCTCTGCTGGTTGTTTCGTTCTCTGCTTCACTCCGAAAGCCTCCCAAAGACTTTATAGACCCACACAGCCGATTTGCATGTGTCGATTGCTAGTCAATCTCACTTATCAGATCGTCAAACACGCAGCCACGTAAACCTGAAAGCTTCCAATTCGATCCAACCACAAATTCAGACTACTGCCTGTCGAGAACCGATTCATGGTGATAAGGTTGAAAACTCTACTGTGAGTGTGTTTAGATTTTCACACAGATAATAGAATACGAGTAGATGTTGCATAACAGATAATAAAGAAGCGTCCATAATTCCCGCCGATTTTAGTTGCATTTGTAGCCGTTATCTTTCCTACCCTGATGGGCAAAATTTGTACCAAAAGTCGGTTCTTTAATAACGACGAATAACCATTATTAAACATTATAGAGAACCCCACTAGGATCTACTGTATTCGGTTGATTGGGCATGACGCTGCTTGACGGCAAACACGCTTCGTCATCGTGTTCAGCAAATATTTTCAAACAGCTGATCGGCAGACTCTGCCGAGTCACGCAAGCTGTCGAGTAACGCGTGAGAAGCAAATTTTAATTGCTGAATCATTCAAAGAGCAGAAATCTTCCGTAGAACTCTCTTCCAATGCCGCGCCTCTCTTACCCGACTTAAGGAAGAGCATCAACCAGCCGCCTAATATCAGTTCACTGACACTTCCCGCTCTTCACTTGCACGACCCCAAACATTGCGGACGGCCAAGCTTATCAGTTGGCAATTGACCGTTAATGATCATTTAGAGGGGGCCAAAAACACAACAACAAAACTGCGAAGGGCGCCCAATAAAACCCCGGAATCTGCCAGTCGGCAGCTCAGTGGACATCAACCATCCTCTGGAGCCGGTCGATTGAGATTCTCCTCAAGCAAAATTCTAGACGCAATGGTGGGTTGCCCCGATTTCCCACATTGTGAAATAGTCCACACGCTTTTTTAATTGAACTAAATTCATTTGATTAAGAAAAGTTGAGCTTTGCAATTGTTTACTCTGCCCACTGAGAAGTGTCTCGTGGGGTTCCTTATCACCAGATGATGTAATATTTTGAGTTCTCTATTTTTTAGCATTTCAAATGCAATTTAAAGTTCCTGCTGCTCGGGCTGCTGGGCCTGCAGTGCCTGGAAATCGCAGCGGGAGCCAAAATTCTGGCGGCCTTTTTCTTCCCCGGTAAGAGCCACTTCATGATGACCAATGCGTTGATCAGGGAGTTGATCAAGCGCGGTCACGAGGTCACCTACATCACTCCCTTCTCCATGGCCCAGGAGAAGCTCGGCCAGAACTACACGGAGATCCTGATTCCCCAATACAATTTATGGGCCGGCGGTAAGTTAAGAACTCAGTTCGCCTTAAACTTCTTGTGGATCAACTGGCATTCTTCTGCATTCAGTCAAGGAGGCCACAAATCGAGAGTCCATCTTGGATATGAATGATGTTCCGACTTTCACATTCATCAAAATAGCCAACGATATGGGAATTGGAAGCACCGACTTTGCCTTCCAGCAGCCCGGAGTTCAGGCTTTGATCAACGAGAAGAATAAAGTCGGCAAATACGACCTTCTCATAGCCGAGCAATTTTTCAACGAGGGAGCTTTGATCCTTGCTCATCTTTACCAAATCCCAACGATCACAATGTCCACCTTCGGTTACGCGAATTACCTCAGTCAATTGGTGGGCGTGGTTTCCCCGTGGTCCTATGTCCCGCACGCATATATGCCCTACACGGACCGCATGTCCTTCACGGAGAAAATAGTCAACGTAATTATGTCCGCTAGGGAGGATTTACACAGGAAATGGCACTATTATCCTCGCCAAAATGACGTACTGAAAAAACATTTCTCAAATTTACTGCCAACAATTCCCACAATTGAGGAACTCGAACGGAACATCTCAGTTATTTTGGTCAACAATTACATGCCACTGGTGACCTCCAGACCGACGTCCTTCAACATGATCCCCGTCGGAGGACTCCACATAGCGACACCCAAGCCACTGCCGACCCATATGCAGGAGTTTTTGGACGGGGCCACCGACGGAGTCATCTACTTCAGTTTGGGTAAGTTGGGAAAAATAAATTATAAAGATCTTGAGGCAGCTAAGCAATCTCCTCATTATCTCCTTCAGGAACCCAAGTGCGCAGCGCTGATCTTCCCCCGGAGAAACTTAAGATATTCCTCAACGTTTTTGGCAGCCTGAAGCAGCGGGTTCTGTGGAAGTTCGAAGACGAGAAAATCCCCAACCTTCCATCCAATGTGATGGTCCAAAAATGGATGCCTCAGGGCGACATCCTTGCCCATCCCAACGTCAAAGTCTTCATTGCTCACGGGGGTCTTTTCGGAACTCAAGAAGCCGTATATCACGGGGTTCCAGTCCTTGGAATGCCGGTCTATTGTGATCAGCACTTGAACATCAATCGAGGAATTCTGGCGGGATATGCGCTTGGACTGGACTTCCGCACGACAAATGAGAAGGAGCTGCACTCCTTGCTCTCCGAATTGCTGTACAACCCGAAATACAAAACGAACATGGAGCGGGCATCGAGGATCTTTCGGGATCGTCCGCTCAGTGCCATGGACACGGCCATGTATTGGATTGATTATGTGATTGAGCACCGGGGAGCCCCCCACCTCGTGCCGGAGGGTGTGAACCTTCCTTGGTATGAATTCTACTTGCTGGACATCCTGGCGGGTGCTCTGGGAATTGCCCTTCTTCCTATAATCGCGATCTGTTGGTTTATTCGTAAGCCAGCACACGAAATACCAAAGAAATTAAAAAAGAACTGAGAAAGAGGCTTTGATTTAGAGAAATAAGTAAATACACGAAAGAACCTTTAATTATAAATTATTAGTCATTATTTACCCTATTTGGGGTACACCGGGAGTACCGAATGGAAGTCTGAAACGTAGGACTGAAGGAACTTTTTATTTGAAAGATAAACTAGAGCTTGAGTCAGTCAAAATAGAATTCGAATCCAGAACCCGAAAGGTAAACCTGGAACAGGATCTGAAAGTCAATTCAGGATCGAAGGCTGGAGAAGAACACCAGGAATATAAGTTCATAATAACGTCCTGAAAGTTAAGCCTCAACTTGAATATGAGCCACTGTCCTGTAGCTGAAAGGTAAGGCCAGAAGAATAGGCCTACAGAGTGAGTCATTAATGGCCAAAATCGCCCTCTCCAGAATACCAAATTATTTAAAGTTATACAGAACTGAACTTAATGAATAAATCAAAACACATCCAAGATTTTAATTATGTTAAAAATTCAACAAGAATAAATAGGAAACCAGTATATTTTGTAGTTCCCCTGAAAACCACCAAAAAAACGTAGCATTTATTTAACTTTTACGCTTGAAGGATTCTCTTTCGGTTCATCTAAAAGTATCGACCCTCTCTTGTACTATTTAAGAGCAAAACCAATCACATGATCCCAAACATTTCCCGATCAGCACAGCTTACCGGTTCGCGGTCTAGAGTTTTGTAGCAACGAGAGTGATTTCTCCACTCTCGACTTTAAAATTGATCCGAATAAAACGAGGGAATCTGCCAATTGGCCGGTCAGTAAACAACAGCCAACCGCGAAAACCAGTTGATAGAGATTCTCGCCTAGAAGTCGAGAATAAAACTAGAGTGGTTCGTTAATCCGGTTTATCATATTATAAAAGTACTTTAAGTAGAGGAAAAAGTTCCTCATTCTACTAAAATTCTCTATTTCTCTGTTTAGAATATGAAATGCTGTCCTTCATTTCTGCTGCTTGGGCTGCTCGGCCTGCAGTGCCTGGAAATCGCGGCAGGAGCCAAAATTCTGGCCGCCTTTTTCTTCCCCGGTAAGAGCCACTTCATGATGACCAATGCGTTGATCAGAGAGTTGATCACAAGGGGTCACGAGGTCACCTACATCACTCCCTTCTCACTTGCCCAGGAGAATCTAGGAAAGAATTATACTGAGATCCTCATTCCCCAATACAACATATGGAGCAAAGGTAAGTTTAGAACACAAATCGACTTAAGCTCGCTGTGAATCAACTGGCTTTCTTCTGCATTCAGTTAAGGAATTCACGAATCGGGAGTCAGTCTTGGAAATGAGCGATGTTCCGACTTTTACGTTCATCAAAATAGTCAACGAAATGGGCATTGATAGCACCGACTTTGCCTTCCAGCAGCCCGGAGTTCAAGCTTTGATCAACGAGCAGAACAAAGTCGGAAAATACGATCTTCTTATAGTCGAGCAATTCTTCAATGAAGGAGCCCTCATCTTGGGTTATCTCTATAGGATTCCTGTGGTCACAATGACGACCTTCGGTTACGGGAACTTCCTCAGTCAACTGGTGGGCGTGGTGTCTCCTTGGTCGTATGTTCCTCACGCTTTTATCCCCTACACGGACCGCATGTCCTTTGCGGAAAAAATAAGCAACGTTATTACGTCCGGCGCAGATGATTTGTACAGGAAATGGAACTATTATCCTCGCCACAATGCCATACTAAAGAAGCATTTCTCAAATTTCTCAACACTTCCCACAATTGAGGAACTCGAGAAGAACATTTCTGTTATTTTGGTGAATAACCACATGCCCCTGGTGACCTCCAGACCGACGTCCTTCAACATGATCCCCGTCGGAGGGCTTCACATTACGCCACCTAAGCCACTGCCGTCCCACATGAAAGAGTTTCTGGACGGGGCCACCGACGGAGTGATCTATTTTAGTTTGGGTAAGAATAATTAATGATCATGAAACCATTAAATAATCTTCTCGTTATCTCCTTCAGGAACCCAAGTGCGTAGCGCTGATCTTCCTCCGGAGAAACTGAAGATATTCCTCAACGTTTTTGGCAGCCTGAAGCAGCGGGTTCTGTGGAAGTTTGAGGACGAGAAAATCCCCAATCTTCCATCGAATGTGATGGTCCAAAAGTGGATGCCCCAAGGAGACATTCTGGCTCATCCCAATGTAAAAGTCTTCATTGCTCACGGAGGCCTTTTCGGCACCCAAGAAGCCGTATATCACGGGATTCCAGTCCTCGGGATGCCGGTCTATTGTGATCAGCACTTGAACATCAATCGAGGAATCAGTGCCGGCTACGCGCTC
>JBAMCP010002225.1:0-14021 GCA_037075105.1 Lissocephala sabroskyi | reverse complement strand
TTGTTTTGTGGGCAGGGGAACACATGTGGAAAAGAAGCCCACCTTTTTTTTCCAAAGGTTTGGTGTAACGAACCAAAGGTTTTGAATTTTTTTGTAAAGTTTACCCCCCCCCCCCCCCCCACCCCACCGCACCACCGGCAAATGCAACGCTGCATTGCCAGGGGTGGCGCATGCAAAAAGGGGACCAAGTTTAAATGCAGCGAGCAAAAATCAATGCCCCCAACGGCAGTGCTTTCACCGGCCCCACCCCCCGCCCCGCCTCCTCTCGGCTGGCCCATTAAAAAATCCATTTGCCTGGGCATGTGGGGGGTGGGGGGAGGAGGCTTGCTCATTGACGGAAGCGGTGGGGCTGCTGGTTTTTGATGGCGGCGGCGCCGGGGCGGCTTTATTAGATTTGCTGTGAAATCAGTTTACCCGACCGTGTGGAGGGGGTGGGGGGAGTGCAGTCCCTCGGGCCAACGACAGACCATTGGCGAAAATAGATACAGTTTCCAATTAGACAAAAGGTCAGCACCCCGAACATTGCCAAGCGGACTAATGAGCCGTCCAATGCTCCCCCCTCCCGTGGGCAGTGCACTGTTCTTATGAATGAGTTGGCAGGACCAAACGAGGGGGGGGGGGTAACCGAAAAATTTACATGGCAAAGGTGGAAGGAGGAATCGTAATGCGAATAACGAAATGCAAAGTAACCCACTCCCCCCACCTCCTTCGGAAGCTATAGGGTTGTATTCTCAAGGAGGGGGTGGGGGAGCGCTGTTTAAATTCCTACTCGCTTTGTTTTACCTTCTTTTTCATTCTTGGTAACCTCCTCCCCCCACCCCCTAAAATAACGTTGAACTAAATGGAAAATTTGTGGTTTTCTTCACAGCACCGACGGCACAGAATCCCCTATTTTGGCTGAGGACGCCGGCGATGGCCACGACAAGCCGCGTCTACGTTACGGAGAACTGGTGATACTCGGGTAAGTAATCCCCCCACCCCCTTAAAAACTACTAGATAGAGTTGCCTTTCGTCCGGTCGCCCAAGATTGATGATGGGCTGGGCGCAGGCTAAAGGGGCGTGGCTGATTACCTGGCCAACTGACTGACCGACAACCTTCTCTCCCCCCCCCCCCCCTCGGTTGAGTCATTAGCTGAGGCTTCTTCTTCCTGCCCGTGGACGGCCCTTTCGGCGTCTTTAACACTTTTTAATTGCCTCGCCAGGGGTGTCGAGGGGGTGGGGGAGGTCTGGGGTGACAGCGTTTAGGTTTCATGGTTGTCTTTTTTTTTTTTGTCGAGCAGCTTACGTAATTTCCGACATGACGGCGACCCGCCCCGTCGGCGACGGCAACGGCGACGGCGACGACGACAGCGCCCTCTGGCGGGCTGTAAAATCAATTTCTCATCTCGGACGCTTTGACCACCTTTTGGGCGGGGGGTGGGGGGTTTCTACCTGTTGAGTGTCAAACGGCTGGACGGCGGGACGGCCCTCTAATTAATGAGAAATTCATCGAGCGGGCGAGGCGGTCTTAATTTCTGAAACAAGACTCGACCCCTCCCCCATCCCCTGCTTGGGTGTCATTTGTTGGCCTGGAAAATCCCTTCATTGAATAGCAAAGATCTCGGGTTAAATCTCTGGGATTTACCGGAATTGTATTTGGACTTGAGCAGATTGTTTGCGGCAGATCCTAACGGATCCACAATCCGAAACTCAGTCAATCCTGTCAGTCCGGGTAGTTTCATTGTTTCAGACGTAGGCGTATTTTCGGGGAATTCTTATCTTGCAAATCAGCAAAGATTTGAATTTGAAGATTCAAGCAAATATCGAATTATGTTCGGTTCTTTTAAATAAAGACTCCTTTCTGCATTTGCCCATCGAGAGGAATGAACTCGAAAGTTCAGGGGGAAGGGGTAGATAATTTACCACATTTAATGCAGGCCGGCTAAGAATCCTGAAGGTTTTTTGTTGAAGTTCAGCCCACAAGAGGTCCAATTTCAGATAAAGAATATTTACAGGATATTTCTTTCTGTGAATTTAGATCCATCCCAACCAAAAGAACAGGTTTCCGTATAGATTCTGTTATCTTTCTCAGGGATCTGGTGTTGGATTTGTCCACAATAACAAAACGAGCGGAGACCGCTTCATTCCACTCTTTGATTCCAAAGAACGACAAATCCAAACGTAAAAATCGATCCTACAAAGGCGAAATTTCCTCTATAAGAAACTCCTAATAAACGACAAAAAGAGTTAGGGGAGTGATGGGATTATGGAAACAAAAATTAGTTAAAGAACATTTTAGGAGGATGGACTTTTAAAGGATGATAGCCGGATAGGGACAGAGAGATTAACGCGATTAAAGAGAGGAGGAGAGTCAATCTCACCAATTAAAAGCTTATGGAGCAACGTGAGCTCGGTTCTTTGGTTAGCTAGGGAAGGAAGATCTAGACGAATAGGATAAGAAGGCAGTTAAGGCATAAAGAGAAGAAATTGCTTCTAAACATACTCAGTTCTATCACTATGATTGGAGTACTGAGAGTTCCACGAGCAGTATTCTAGAATGGACCAACCAACCATCAATAACCCATCGAAGCCTATGAAGCGGAGCGCCCCTCTCTCTCTCACCGAACTCTTAGGTAGACCCTCTTTAGGCAACAAAGAATTCAAGAAGAATTCAAAGAAATCTCTCTCTCCTTCACGAACTCCTTGATTTAACCTCTTAAGCCTTCAAAGAGAAGTGTTTCTAATATAAAGTCGACCAATTGAACCTCCAATCTTCCTATCTCTCTGTCACGAAATCTTCGATAGATCCTCCTTAGGCTTTAAAACAGTGTTGGGAATCCAACTTCCATCAATCGCGCCTCCTAATCTATGAAGCGAAGCGCCTTTCTCTCGGGCAAGAACTCTTCGAAAGACCCTCTTTAGCCTACAAAGAAAAGAGTTTCTAATCCAACGTCCACCAATAGCATTTTCAAGCAATTTCTCTGCCTTCTCCACGAACTTCTTGATAGACTTACAAAAAGAGTGCTTGAAATCCAATTTCCTTTAATTGCCCCGTCAATCTTATGAAGCAAAGCGTCCCTCTCTGGCACAAACTCTTCGATAGACCCTCCTCTATTTAAAAAAGAGTGTTTCGAATCCAACGTCCACCAATTGCACCTCCTCATAGCTTCCTCTTCTCTCTTCTCTCTTCCTTGGCATGTTAAAAGAGTGTTGGAAATCCAAAGCCCATTAATTGCCCGTCCAAGCTTATGAACTCTTCGAACGACCCTCCTTGGCCTATTAAAAAAGAGTTTTTCGAATTCAACGTCCACCAATTGCCTCCCCCGCTCCCTCACGCAGTCGAATTGCGCAACTTGGATTGCCCCTGGGGGTGCCCGTTGGATTGGCTGGGCGGGGGGCAGGGGCAGCTATCGGCTCTTTAAGAACTTGACCCACAAAAAAGAAACCGAAACCCCAATGACGGCATCTGGGAGTCTGATGAGGAAATCTCAATTGTTCTCGTTTCAGCTACAACGGCTATTTGCCACAAGGGGACCGCGGGCGGCGGCGCTCCAAGTTCGTCCTGCACAAGCGGACCGAGCCGAGCGGCGTGAAGCGCTCCAAACATTACATCGTCCAGTCGCCACAGACCTCAAAGGCCATTCTAGATGCCAACCAGCACTCGATTTCGTACACCCTTTCGCGCAGCCAGGCGGTCATCGTGGAGTACAAGGAGGACACGGAGACGGACATGTTCCAGGTGAGCGAGGATCGGAGGATTCATAAAGCAGCTGTGACTTTGACTGGTGATTGCAGGTGGGGCGGTCGTCGGAGTCGCCGATAGACTTTGTGGTGATGGACACGCTGCCCGGGGACAAGAAGGACGCCAAGGTGATGCAGAGCACGATTTCGCGGTTCGCCTGCCGCATCCTCGTCAACAGATGTGAGCCGGCCAAGGCGAGAATATTCGCCGCCGGCTTCGATTCCAGCAGGAACATCTTTCTGGGGGTAAGTCGACAATTTACTCAACCTAAAAAGCCTTACTAATTTGCGGTTTCTTTAGGAGAAGGCCACCAAATGGCAGGACAATGTGGAGATCGACGGCCTGACCACCAACGGAGTTTTGATTATGCATCCAAAGGGCTCGTTTTGCGGCGGCAGCGCCAAGTGCGGCCTCTGGCGCGAGTGCTCCGTCGGCGGGGACGTCTTCAGCCTGCGAGAGTCCCGCTCCGCCCAGCAGAAGGGCCAGCCGGTGGGTCAACTGTCCTCCGAATCACCTGAAACTTATTCCTAATCGGAGTTTCGTCTTTCTAGATTTACGATGAATCGAACGTCCTGCAGGACGGCACACTCATTGATCTCTGCGGGGCCACGCTCCTGTGGCGCTCGGCCGAGGGCCTCCAGCATTCACCGGTGAGTTGAGTTGGCGTTCTGTACATTTCCACTCACCATCTGTTTCCAATTTAGACCAAACACGACTTGGAGAAGCTTATCGATGCCATCAACGCCGGCCGTCCCCAGTGCCCGGTGGGCCTTAACACGCTGGTCATCCCGCGGAAGGTCAACATCGGCGACCAAGTAAATCAGCCTTATGTGTACTTAAACTGCGGTCATGTGCAGGGTAACCAGCCCCCCAAAAGGACCATCTTGGTCGTGTTTAATAGATCTCTCCGGTTGCAGGTCACCACGACTGGGGGCAGGATGAGAACACTGGCGCTCGCCGCTGTCCCATGTGCCTGGAGCTCGGACCTGTGGTCACACTCTGCATGGGCCTGGAGCCGGCCTTCTACGTGGACGTGGGCGCCCCGACCTTTGCATTTAACCCCTGCGGCCATATGGCCACCGAGAAGACCGTCAAGTCTGTTTATAAATCCATTTATTGATTCCTTAACTAATCGATTTTGTGATTTTAGATACTGGGCAAATGTGGAGATTCCGCATGGAACGAACGGATTCCAGGCAGTCTGCCCGTTCTGCGCGACGCCTCTGGATGGTGCGACTGGCTACATTAAATTAATTTTCCAGGATAATCTAGATTAAATATAAATATGCATACACACATATATCTATCGTATATGTAATACAATTCCCCATTACTATATATTCACTCGCCGATTTCGTAGTGACTGAGGAAGAAGCAGCAGATCGTCAGCAGATCGAGAGAGCGGGATTGCCAGGCGTTAAAATCTAGGCTTTATTTATTATAAATGATTATTAATTAATTACAAAACACAAACAAATGAAGAGGATCATCGACGGCCAGAAAAATGAAAGTTATTTACAAAAATAAAATGCTAAGAAATTGAGGATCCGTTTAAACCACAGCGCCCCCTTCTGTTGTATAAACAATTTTAATACGAAACACAAATCGATAAGCCCGATGCGATGTGTGTGTCGCCTCGTCTATCATTTAAGTTCTAGGCATATAGGTCCCCCACCCCCACCCCCTCCCGAGCAGATAACAGAGCAGGCGTGGAGAATACGCGCCGTAATCCCCCCCACAGACCTATGTAAAAATAATCAATGCGATTGTAAAGTTTATGGAACCGCCGCCAGCCGCTTTGATGGCTCCGCTTCTCTGCAGCAGTCCTGTTCCCCGTTAGGTTCCCTCACTTAGTTCTAGACTGGTCTATGATTTTCGATTAATCGATAAACGAATTCACAAGTTCACAATCGTGTGTTCATCGAGGAGAAAGACGAAAATAGATGTTGCGCCGTTAAAACAACAAAACAAAAATGTTTATTTCAAGAAACAATGAAAAACAAACAACAAAAATAGTAGTAGTAATCGAAACTGTAAAATACAAAATCTTTAGCGGTACACAACCCCACACACACACAGCAATACACAACACACACACACACGAGTATATTTTGATTAAAAGCGCGCATTTAATAAAAACTGCAAAGGATTTGGTTATTTTATTTCGGGCAGCGGCTTCTATACTTTAAAGAGATCTTGCGGGTCCACTGGAGACTTCGAAAGCACTTTATTTAAAAACTGTAAGGGATCCGAAAAGGAAATTTAGTATGACTATAATGTTAGTCTGCTTCTGCGATTGGATTTCCATTGAAGAACTTGTTCTTTGTAGCTTCCAATTCTCGTTAAGATTAAAAATCGTCTGCTAAAATTTAAGTAAGAAAACTAAAGCGCCATCTGTTGTCGCTATTGCAACACACACGCCACCTGGACAGGTTTCAGAGTTGGTATTTTCGGCATATTTTTTATCGATGTCAGTATAACACTTATCGATTTTCGTATCCTTGTTTTAAAACCACACAAAAACTGGACCCAGCGCGCTGGTAGTACAAGAAAAAAGTAGAAAATTGTAATGAGTTCTAATTTTATTTAATTTATTTTAATTATTTGGTTGAGTATTATTGCCTTTTTTATATCGGTAGGACAGATTTGTGGTAGATTTTTTTTAATATGTTTTATTAAGGTATACAGAATTTAATATTCTTTTTTGACCTGATTTTCTATGATGAGCCCACCATGGGGGGCGCTCCGGCTTTATCACATTTACTAACTTACTTACTAACTAACAAAAATGGTGCTTAGACAAACTTATCACAATATTCGTCTCCTTATAGGGGTTCGGGTGATTAGAGAGCGCAGGAGGCTTCGTCGAAGACGATTTCTTTGTCGGGTGTTGGTTAGGCTGGGCAAAATGACCGATTTGGGGGAAGAAAACTCATTGTCGCGAAACTAAAGACTTTTGTTAAAATACAATATTTTCCTTGAAATAGAAATAAAATAAGGCACAAACTAGTAATTTTGTTTTTTTTTTAAACGAAAAAAAAATGTTTCTAATTAAAAAAATTAAAAAATGAGAAGGCGACTGCCTTCTTTCCCACATAAATGCTAAAGAACTAGCTTCCAGACTTTTCGGGAAGCGACGGCAGAGTTATGCTCTCGGAGAGCTGGGCACTTTCTGTGCGCGGGTTACTTAATGAATAATCATGAATAATATGAATGTGTAACAGCTAACCGAAGAAGTACGATAACCGTAACGCTGCCCTCGCAGCACACCGCATGAGTGGGATCAGCGAACAGCAGAGCCGTAAATATGCCGAATTGTTATCTCGTATCGCCGAAGCTATGCTCTTCCAGAGCTGGGTACTTGCTCAAGTAACCTTCGACTTGATAACTTGCATAAAGAATGAGCCTTATGCTTAGCTTAGTTGTCGTAGGTATAAGGAATGAACCTTATTTTGGTGCACAGTTAGTGCACAGTTAACTTAAGTTGTTTACGACAAAATGTAAGCAGCGCTGCCGCGAAGGTTAGGCGAAAAGCGTTATGCTTCTCGCAGAAAAAGATCATTGATATAAAGCAGATCAAACTGAACAGGCGAAAATAGTCAAGTTGACCAAAAAGACAGAAATCGTATTGTAAGAAAAATGTCGGCTCAAAAACGTACCTTTTTTTTGGTGTTGCTCAAAAAAGCGACCCAAAAAAGAAAGGCTCTGCCGTTAAAGAGCATGTTTTTTCAAATGAAATTTGCAGAAAACAATTTTCTGAAACAGAAGTAGCCGAAATAATAACACGGATTAAAAATTTTGTAAGTCGACTGAGCGTTAAGTGGAACGCTAGCGGCAGACAAAAGGACCGATTTGAGAAGAAAAACGAGGAATGGTTGAATGGAGAAATTACATTCAATGACATCTTTTCCACCAATTCTGGGGGTCGGCCAATCAAAAATTTTAAAGACTGCCACCCCAAACATGAGGCCTCAAAAGTATAGTGTCGTACCGTTGAGGGGTAAAGAAATGATAGTAAAAAAAAAAATAAAAGGGGCAAACGGCAAACTATTCGGAGTCCGAGCTATTGTTCTGATCATCGTCTTCCCACTCAGAAAGTAAACTTTTCATTTCTTCATTTATTTTACATTTTTGTCTTAAAAATGAAAATGGATTTTTTGAGAAGCTAGTGATTAATGGATCTGTGGATACTAATAATCGACAGAATAGGTCTTCCATTGTATTTCTTCTGCAGTTTTTTCGTGTGTGGAATAGTCTAAAATGTCGCAAATTTTTGGTTTTAGCTTCCAATGCCTCTTCCGACATCATTCCAATTGCGAGTGCCGCAGAATTTATAATTTGCCATGAATTAAAATTTTGTGTATAGAAGCTGGCATATAATACCATGGATATTCTTGAACATATATCTCAGCTGTTTCCCATGTGTATTTTTGAAATGCCATCCAGTTTATGGGATACCCCGAGGCCATTGTCCTTAAAATGTTGCCAAGCCTTTGAATAAGATTTTTATTAATTCCAGAAATATTGGAAGACAATTCAGGGTTTTCAAAAAATTTTCTTGCTGTATTTCCGCTGTTAGTATGTATTTGCAAACCCAGGCATTGGGACATCAACTAATATACCCATTTCTGCTTTAAATCTATCTTGAGTAATTGTTTTCCTTTCATTAATAATGCCCTTTTCGGACTCTCCAACCCGCCATTTTTTCAAAGGCAATCGGTACGATATGTGGAGCAGGCATTCTAAGCACCAAATCCAAGCATGCAGGGTTGAGAGCCCATATTAATATAAATTTTCATTTCTTTCTAAGCCTTTAATTAGTTTAAGATCATTCATAATTTTAGGAGTAGCTTTGCATATTGCACATGTTTGAGATGGAGTCTCTGATATCACACTATAAACTTTTCCATCGATCATGGTCAGATGCAATTCATGCGTAATGCTGAAAGAACTGAGGCTTGTTGGTACAAGTTTCCCTATTTGAGCTTCCATTTGCTCAACTTCAGTTCTTATTACATCTGGAGTTTCAGATGCACACATTATTTTGACTGGCCTGCAGTAACGAGTCGATGAGGGTCGACAATTTTCCCATAAAATATTGTTATTGCATTTCATCTATAACGGCACAATGTATATAGCGAAAAAACTTTCGTCGGATGCATTGTTTTTGTTTATATTTTTGACGAGGCCGCTACTGCCATCGCAACCCCATTTATAAATTGCAGTAATTGAACCCGAAGTAGCTTTGCTGAAGAGCTTTGCATCACTTTCAAAGATCCTGGAAACCGTGTGGTCCAATAGATTTTGCAAAGCTACTTCTGCCGATATGTCCGTTATCTGCATATTATCCGGGTATCATTTTTGTTTAGCCAACCCCAGTTCATTATATGAAGGATATATGTTGGCATTTCGATTTTTTGCCCCAGATTGCATTAGCTTGTATGTATATTTCGAGTGCCTGCCGTCCACAAACAAAGCCAAAGCTTCATCTCCCGTGTAAGGGACCGGGACTGGAACACCTCGTCTTGGGAGAGTTTGGCTATTATATATTGCGGAAACTGCTTGAGCAGCACTCCGTTTTCCAGCCTTGTTTAGGCTTACTCGAGCCGCCACCATGAGCTCGTCGCATGAAGTTGTATTAACAAGGGCCGATACTTTGGAGACCTGATGTTTGGGGTGGCAGTCTCCAAAATTTTTGATTGGCCGACCCCCGGAATTGGTGGATAAGATATCATTGAATGTTATATCTCCATTCAACCATTCCTCGTTATTTTTCTCAAAGCGCACCTTCTGTCTGCCGCTTGCGTTCCACTTAACGCTCAGTCGACTTACAAAATTTCTTATTCTTCTTATTATTTCGGCTTTTTCCGCTTCCGAATAATGCTTTCCGCAAATTTCATTTGCAAACACGTGCTCTTTTACGGCAGAGCCTTTCTTGTTTGGGTCGCTTTCTTGAAGCCACACCAAAAAAAGGGTTCGCTTTTGAGCCGACATTTCTCTTGCAATACGATTATGGTTTCCTTGGTCAACTTGACTATTTTCGCCTGTTCTGTTCGATCTGCTTTATATCAATGATCTTCTTTGCGACAAGCATAACGCTTTTCGCCTAACCTTCGCGGCAGCGCTGCTCACATTTCGTCGTAAACAACTTGAGTTAACTGTGCACTAACTGCGCACCAAAATAAGGTTCATTTCCTATACCTACGACAACTGAACTAAGCATAAGGCTCATTCTTTAAGCAAGTCATCAAGTCACCTTCGCAGAGCAAGTACCCAGCTCTGGAAGAGCATTGCTTCGACGATAAGAGATAACAGTTCGGCATAATTACGGCTCCGCTGATCGCTGATCCCACTCAAGCGGTGTGCTGCGAGGGCAGCGTTACGATTATCGTACTTCTTCGGCTCGATGTTAGACATTCATATTATTCATTTAGCAACCCGTGCACACAAAGTGCACAGCTCTCCGACGGCTTAACTCTGCTGTCCCTTCACGGGAAGTCTGTGAGCTAGTTCTTTAGCATTTATGTAGGTCAGAAGGCAGTCGCTTTTAATTTTTTTTTTTCAAAAAAATTTTTTTTTCGTTTAAAAAAAAAATTAATATTACCAGTTTGTGCCTCATTTTATTACTAATTCAAGGTAAATTGCATTTCAACAAAAGCCTTTCGTTTCGCGACAACAAGTTTTCTTCCCCCAAATCGGTCATTTTGCCCAGTGTGCGCCGGTTGCTGAATAATTGGCTGGATAATTTTTGTTCACGATTTGGAATTAATTTTCTAAAAATATCCGGCGAAAAATTAATCAGCTATACTACCGCTATTGCACCTTTTATTGAAAAGCTGCGAGCTAAGATAGCAGAGATGGGTATTTCGCTTTCGCAAGTTTACAACGTTGATGAGACTGGACTCAGTCGGATGCAACGCTACAGGAGACTACAAGCTTAAATTGATGATGATCGGCAAATTTAAAAATCCACGAGCATTCAAAAATGTAGAGCTTCCACTAGAATATGCACACTCTAAAAATGCGTGGATGACAGAATTCATATTTAAAAATTGGTTTAAAAATCAATCTACCGACCAAAACTCTTCTTCTAGTTGATAACGCGTCACGTCATCCACAATCTCTTTTAGAAATTGATGGTGACATATGCGTGATATTTTTGCCACCAAATGGCACCGCTATGATCCAACAAACGGACCAAAATGTCATTCGAATTTTAAAAACAATTTACAGAAAAAGTTTTCTAAGCCATCTTTTAGCCAATCCAATTGATAGCCTAACGGAGTCGGTAAAGAAATTTTCACTAAAGGACACTGCAGTAATTGCCTCACAGGCTTGGGCAGATTTAAAATCCAATGCGTTAAAGAAGTGCTTCAATAAAATTATTGGGATTGAAGATTGGGACTCGGATGATGATCTCGGAATAAAGTACCCAACCCCATAGAAGGAATAACTGACCTATTGGTTAAAATAGCCTCAGATGTTTACTTAGAAAATGAAGTCAATGACTGGGTTAATGATGATAATGTTTTCTTCGATGAAGGAAGCGAGGAAGAGGACAGGTCAGAGGAAGAAAATGATACTAGTATCGAGCCAAAATCGAAACTGCTACACTCTGAAGCCGTAAAAGCATTTGACAAGTGTTTACAGTATGCAGAGGATTCAAATTTCAATGCAGGGAATATTTTGAACCTGATTCGCATGCGGGACATGGCCTCAAAAAATTAAAGCGAAACAAAACTCCGTTAACTACAAATTTCAAATTTTTTGAAAAAAACTTAACATTTTATACCCTGTACCTAAGGTACAAGGATATAATGTGTTTGTGCGAAAGTATGTAACATGGAGAAGGAGACGTCGGAGTCCCCCCAAAGTTATACCCAATATGCTTAGAATGAATAGAGGAATCGATCTAGCCGTGTCCGTCTGTCTGTCCGTATGAACAAAAGGATCTCAGAGCCTATAAGAGCTAGAGCAACCAAATTTGGGATTTTGACTCGTTATATCTGCAGGCAGATCAAGTTTATCTTTTTTTCCGATGCCACGCCTCCTTCCCGCCCTTATTTTTTAAACACAAATAACCTTTAGAATATTTGAAATAGAGTTTTAATTTCTATGGAAATCAATGTGAATCGAAAATACCTTTCGTTTGATACTACATACGACCATCTAGGTTCAATAGAAGTGAAGAAAATCAAAATATAAATTAAAATTTACATCATGACACGAAAGGGGGGGAGGGGGGGTCTGTAATACACACTAAATGTCTAGAGTAAATTTCGAGAAATTTCCAGAGACTTCGGGTGTTGCCACCTGCCAACTTGATAAAATGGCAGCTCTAATTAAAAAAAATAAATAAATGGCCGGGACTAATACAAATGGAGGAAATCAAAGCCTATATTTATTATTATCATACCCTGTACCTTGTAACCCTTTATACATATAAAGTGTAGAGTAAATTTCGAGTGGTGCCATGTAACGGAAAAACTGCTGTCAACTTGATAAAATGGCAGCCCGTAATTTAAACATTACTAAACATTTTTGACAATATACATATATTTTCGGCTATTTTATATTTGTTTGGGTCTTTATCTTCTTATTTTTAATTTAACACAGATTCCTGAAGTGTTTGTCTTGCATTGTGATGGTAAGATGCTTCCGGACATGAAAGGCAAGGACAGAGTAGACCGATTGGCTCTAGTAATAAGTGCACAGAACGATGAGAAGCTGCTCGGCATTCCAAAGCTCGATGCCTCAAATGGAGAAAGTATAGCTGAAGCTATTGTAAACTTTCTTCGCAAATGGAAAATGGAAAAGTTAGTGGAAATTTTGTCTTTTGACACGACAGCATCAAATACTGGTGCTGATAAGGGGGCTACTAGAATCTAAACTAGGCCGAGATTTGCTGTTCTTGCCTTGCCGTTATCGAAGTGAGAAATACCTTAACACAATCTCAAGTACAACAACACAAGAGATTTTGTCTTGCGGCATTGAAATCGGAATACACGCGAGGCGATTATAAGGAACTGCTGCAGCTTTCCCTACTTTTATTGGCGAAAATGATCCAAGTTTTAAGAAATTACGTCTACCAGGAGCAACAACAAATGCGAGATTTAGGTCAAAAGAAATTTATTGCTACAAAATGTTTTTGCTTCGCGAGGAATTCAAGTTGACAGCATTAGAATTAAAAGGCATTCGAAATATTTTAATTATTTTGACGAAAATGTTTCTAATGCGTTGCTTATAAAAATAAAAAATCATTTATGGTATTTATCAGAAGAGGCAGTTGCTTTCGGATTTTTTGATGAAAATATTCCGTTTGATGTCAAGAGTAAAATAATTCAAGCTCTTCAAGACGAAGCTCCAGAAAGTGAAGAAACTTACTTACCAAAGCGTTTAAATATTGAAACGAAAGAAATTAAGTTGTTTACTAAAAAAAAAATAAGCGATTTTGTCACGCCACGAACAAAACAATTTTTCTAGCGGATGCAAATAGAAATGGGTTTTCTAGAGGTTGATCCTTCGATATGGAAAGAAAGGAACGACTACTCCCATGGAAAACGAGTTTGTCAAAGCTTATCTGTTGTTAATGATCCGGCTGAAAGAGCGATAAAAATCATAACAGATTACAATCGTGCATTAAATTGCAATGAAGGAGATAAGCAATATTTACTTCAAGTTGTTGAGCACTATCGGAACACATACCCATCCCATACTAAATCGTCCTTAATGCCTTCAAATTTTTAATTTGAAACTTGATTATGTAGTTTTTTAAGAAGTTAAGGAAATAAAACAAAAAACAAAGTTTAAAAGTTTTCATTTGTCAAAAAATGGTGTAAAATGATGAAATTTCCAATAGGAGAACCTAAATGCTCAACCCGGAACCACTCGGAACAACCGGAACTGGTTCCGAAGTTTTTTTTCTTTATTTGTATGCCCAACCTCATATTTTTCCGTTCGAAAACATTCGGTTTTCAAAAATTTTAAATTTCCCATGTACACTAGGGCCACTCTAGTATGTATGTATGTAGGATGTTTTAATGTGATATGTTTTTTGATTTTTAAGCAATTGCTGCTTACTTGGTTGTAATGATTTGCTTGATATAGAGAATGATACGGTACTTTGCCTCACACTCGGTTACGGCAGTGATTATCAGCGATTGATTCCACGCAAGTACATTTTGTATCACTACTCTACATATGTATGTAGTATGTATGTATGTATATCCATTCGTTTGAATTTGCTTTTGTGTATACGTGAGCGACACGATGCTTGGCCTTATGTGTGGCGGTGATCGTC
>JBAMCP010002222.1:0-11476 GCA_037075105.1 Lissocephala sabroskyi | reverse complement strand
GGACGGCTGACCGGAAACGGAGTAAGTCGCTTTAGCCGGATTTGCGGGCGTGTGGGCCTGGCCAGCTGTTGCTGCCTCGGGGCCCCCAAGGAGGACTCATTCGAATGGGCCCATTTAATTGCCAGTTCATTTGTCTGTCTCCCAACCAGAGGGGGCGGCCCCGCGCCTCTAATGGGAAATTTACGTGTAGCCCAACCACCGCCAAACTAGAGACCAACAAGGACTCTGCCCGACCCGCGATTGGTTTATTTTTAGCCAGCAAAAATCCACTGCAAATTGTTTTTCACGAGGGCGACGGGCAACGGGCGGCGGGCGGCCTCACCGGTGGTTGGATTTACTGTTAATTATGCAGTTTAAAATCGGCAAGCGCCAGGCTCCCACCAGCGTCCTTGCTTTATTGCGTGTTTGGTCAACGCCTCCCCTTCCACCCAGCCTGCTGACCAGGCATAAATGCGTTCATTACACAACACAAACAAAAAACCACGAGGACCCCAGCAGCATCGCCAGGACCGGGGCTTTGTTTCCTTTGGGTGGCCTCCCTGGTTTTTTATGGCATTTAAATCCACTCAACAGCATAATTCAGGCGTCCTTGCGTCCTGGCTCGGCGTCTTCTCTTTTGTGAAGCCGCTTAATTACGCGAGCCGCGCACGTCATGTGTGTGCGTCAGGATATCCTGGCGCAAATCCTGGTACCTCTTCCAGTCACGTTTAAATAGACAGAAATTTTCAAATAGAAATCATTTGGCTGGCGATTAATTGCCCTGGCGGTCATATTTATTTTTCCTATCCTCTGGAAATTCATTAGGCCAACTAATTACGGCCATTTGTATACACTATGCATAAATATGAATGAATCTGCAGAAAATGGCCAGCTGCTGGGCCGCAGGCAAATAAATGAGTTGGTGATTAGGCTAAGCTCCAGGGAATCGGCAAGGATACGCAGCGGAGCTCCAATTTCCTCTGATTCCCAATTCAGGGATCTCTGTGGATTCCTCCGATCAATTGCCACCGATCCATCGTCGTATCCTTGAGCACTCGACTCCACCCTCTTTTATCCTTTAATGACTGCGTGTCAATCAAGCAGACATCAAAAGGAAATTAATTAGCAAAGCTTCGCGTTGGTTAGAGAGAAAGTTTTGGCAGCCGCCACCTCGAATTTGTGTCTCTGCTTAGCATCCTGAAATACCCGAAAATAGAAATCAATAAACTCAACAAAGGACTCAACTACCTGGGGGCGTTCGAGCGTAGACGACTGCCAGGCCGGCTGAGAAGCTGTTTCGTTTTCATTTTCACTTCGGCTGTCTGCCAGGCAAAGTCAACAGACTCGAACGACTCAATTAGGACGAGAAGGACGAGAAGGCAGAAAACAAGTTTACTCAATTAAAATTTTACACTAGAGAAACAGAAACAGAGAAGCCGAGAATCCCCAGCCGAGTCGAGCCAAACAAACAAAAAATAATAAACGGCTGCCAGGAAAGTGGATATTTTCGGCCCAAAATGCAAGCTGGCATCGATTGGCCCACAAACTGGCTTAAAGCTCTTTTTAAACTGACAATTTATGGGCCAACAGGCAGTGGGCAGATGCAAATGAAATTAGAGAGAAGGAATTGTAATTTCTCTAGAAAAGGAAACTCATCAATCACCAGGGAAAAATGGTCTTTTAGGGAAAGGCCGACTGTTTAGGAATATCTGTTTTGTAACTAAAATAGTGGCAGAAATTAGAGAAACCTTTAGGAATTTGTTTATCCTTTCATTCGGAGCACAATCCGCAGAAATTCGGAAGCAAGTTTGCGAGGTTTAAAAACCGCCAAAAAAGTATGCTACAAAAAATGTTCAATTTGGGTGAACTGAGCGGCGGGCCGAGGCCGTCGGTTTTTTTACCTTTTTTCGTGCTTTAAAGTGTCCACCACTTTGTGTAAATGTTTTTAATATAAAATTTAAATATTAAATATTAAATTCTTTAAAATTAACAAATCATTTACTCATCACCAACCAGAATTCGGGCAGATAGAAACCGAGCTATGAATTCTAAGCTGGCGGCAGCTGAAGCTTCAATCGCGCTCATTTTTTAATCCCTATGTTAATTTTTATGGATTAATCGATTTATATTTACTAAATTTACTTTATTTCTTCCACTTGCAGTTTAATTTTTGTGGCCGCCATGAGTTTCCTCAGTTCCATGCAGCAATACGTGACCAGCGGCATCTCCAGCCTGGGCCTGGGCAATCGCCGCTTCTCCCTCTCCCGCCAGGAGTCCGCCGAGCAGCAGCAGCAGCCCCAGCAGCCCGGCCTGCCCCCCGCCATACCCCAAGTCTCCGCCGACCACCACCAGCAGCAGCAGTTGCTTCTCCAGCAGCAGCAACAACAGCAGCAGCAACAATTGCAGCAACATCCGCCGCTGCAGCAGCAGACGAGCATCGGCAGTGGCCTGGGCGCAGTGTTCGGGGCTCCGGCACCGCCGACGGGGGCTGTGGGCCCGGCCGGGGGCGTGGCTGGCCAGGTGGCTGGCAATTATCCGGTGGGCGGCGTGGTAATCGGCAATCCCAATGCCACGAATCCTTTGCTGGGTGAGTAGAGAAATCTTCCCCATGAGTCGATTGAAAAGTTTCATTTAATTTCTGGGGAAAATATCAATGGAAACTGCTCGGGCTTTGTGTGCTTTTCCTCCGCTTGCTGACAGTTGGCGGTGTTTCCCCGGGGAATTTGCATATCTGCTGGTTTTAAATCGAAACCATCCAGGCCGCCATAAAAACCATAATCACAGACACTAAAAAAGGAGCCCCTGCTCGGCATCCTTGGCATCGCGATAAACGCCAAAGTTTATTGAATTTGCCAACCAGATGGGCAAAGAATTCGCCGCACGGTGGGCGGCGGCGCCCGAGGAAATTCAATTTCAATATGGAAAAACCAAATTTCGCCAGACAATTTCGCACGACTCTTCCGGTTGCGCCTTGTCAAATATGCATAAACAAATGGATAAGCAAATCGTGGAAAACTATACGCCAAAGCATCATTCCTTACATATCCTTACATATCCTTACATCCCACACGATATTTGCGCAAATCTGTGTGTTTGTGTGCAGGAGCAAATGCTGTCCGGCAAGTCGCTGGAATTGTAGTTGTCCTTGTTGCCGCTGTCGTCGTTGGCAGGAATGCAAACACACACCCACGCACACCCACACACACACACGCGCCACACTCATTTTAAAAGTCAGGACACACACGCAATCGTTCCATTCCCTTCAGTCAGCTCCCCAGGCAAATCTAGTGCTACAGGAGCCAGCACAGCACAGTGGGCGGGAAAGTACTTTAAGTTGTTAAAATATTTGGGATTATAGAATTCGTGTTTATCTTTAAAAGCAACCAAATCGAACAGCCAAGCTGCTGAAGTTGAAAGAAAGCAAATCAACTTTTTTGTCATAGGCCCTCTGGGAAATCGGTTCCTCAGCTGTTCCTTTCCCACTAGTTGGCTTGAAATATCTCCAAATATCATTAAGAGAATCTCAAGAAGGATTTAAAAAGGTTTCCCTTCCCCTCCACAATCGTAAAAATTAACAGCAATAATAAAACCCAAACCCTTCTGAGAGAAAACTTAAGAGTCCCCGAAAAGTATGCTATGATTTTTGGGCAATGTTAATTTTTTTTGCCTCCACCGATTCAGGCCCTAAATCGCTCGAGAAATGAAACCCAAGCCCAGTCGAATAATTCTAACGAAATTCAAAGCCATTTTTTGTTAGCTTGGTGTCCACTGTGCGTGGCTTGGCGGACTTTTGATTTACTTGCCGTGGCGCTTGGATCGAAATTGAAATTGGCTTATCTTGTTGGGCGAGCCACGAACGAGCGGTTGGCAACTTCGGCTCTGCTCCCAAGGCAGCCGCGGCGGAAGCTGTAGCCGCAATCTCGTCACGGAGAAGCCAACCAACCGCCTTGGCTGGCCCTCTTGTCTGATGTTTTTAAGTCCCGCCAGGCATGTCCTTGCCAGAGCGGCCAGGAAACCGCAGAATAGCTGCATGTCAAGGTTGTGGTTATGTAATTCTCCCCCACCCCCCACTGACCGCAAATTGCATGCGGCAGGGACTTCGATTGTCCTCGATAATTGCACTGGCCGTTTTGTAATTGTTGCAATCTCATTTCGCCCGCAGGCTACCCGAAAGTGTTGCCGCCGCCAGGCACCGCCGCCAGCGCCAGCAATTCCGCAGGTGGCACGCCCATCGGTTCGCGCCGCCAGTCGCGGGCCCTGGAATGCCTGGCCCCGCCCCGGACTGGCTCGTTCCGGCAGCGCAACTCGCCGTTGCATCATCCTGATCCGCCGCCGCGGCCGCCGTTGGCCTTCTGCAAGCGCCGGCTCAGCTGGCCGGAGGTCGATCCGCGCTCCAATTCCGGGTAAGTCTGAAAATTGCCAGCGAATTTGTAATTCAAATCAGCGAGGAGCGGGGCCACCCACAAAGAAGTCCTTACAAAAGCCACAGAATTTAATTTTCAGGGATCAGAAGCCAGGAAGAAATTTGAACGAAAAAAAAAATATAGAACCAAAGAAATTGAAGCCATCGAGGCTTCTTCAATTGGAGCGCTCTTTCAACCTCAGAGGACCGTTGTCCTGTGGACAGTTGAATTCCAATTAAATTGAATAATTCGGCAATTAATTAATCCCAGGTACTTGGCAGCCGTCGACGCAAACTCATCGGCCATTCATTGTGTCGGCGACGAGTGTTCACGGCCAAAGTTCGCCAGCGACCTTCATAATTATATAATTACAAAACTTTTATTCCCGTACAAGCTCAAAATTTCAAAAGAAACTTTCCGTCATGTTGCCCAGGACCCGCAGCCACCCCCCGCCCATGAGTCCTTGGTGTCAGTCTAGGCGGAGGGCAGGGCAACGCCTCGACGGCCTCATCGGCACCTGGCAAGCTTCTCCCTAGTTAGCATAAGGAACAGCCAAGCAAGGACCTCAGTTTTAGGATCCTTAGTCCTTGAGAAAAGAGTATTTGAGTACCGAAATTCGTTTCGTTTGAAATTATTAAATTTGAGGGCGCAAAATGCAAGCGAATTTTGTGGGAAATTTCCATAGGAAAAACCACAGACGATAAGTGATACAAATTAATTAGTTTTCCATTAGCAACCACCCCCTCCCTCTCCCCTCCCTCGTTTCATGACAAAACAACACACTTAAATGGCCGGCGGTGGGCGGCGGCAGGGGGGCAGGAAATTTTGTTGTTCTTTTCGTTTTTGTGGTTTTGGGGCGCAAAAACTTTTGACATGAAATTAAATGCAAGTTAATTTTGATAAACAAACTAAATGTCCTCCGCCACACAAACAAGATGCTCGCTCCCGGACAGGACACAGCACACAGGACACAAACTTTTTCTCGCTCTCTTCTCCCCCCAAAAAAAATCGAGTGTCTTTCAATACGCGACAAAATCAAAGAAGTCGCTTGTCCGTAAGCAAACTTTTAAATTAAATTTTCACTAACGAATACGAGAAAAAAAACCGCCCGTAGATTTCAACTTTCGGCAGAGAAAATCCAACAAAAAAAAACAAAAAACAACAAAATTGCCGGGCAATCCCGCAGGGAGGGCGGCCGAAAGTGTTGCCTACTTTTCAGCGCGCCGCGTCAAAACCGTAAACCAAAGCGACTGACGTTCAAAACAGGACGATGGCTGGGGGTTGGTTAGTGCCGGCGACAAAGTTAAGCCGCTTAGCCCTACAGGATGGCCCAGCTGAGTGGGCAAAACTTGGGCAAGGGTCGGCGCCGGTCCTGTCGTCCGGCTTGGCCCCAAAGTGTTGGCCATGCAAATAAAATTATTAGACGGTCAAAGGCAGCAGCATCGCTCGCCATCATCATCATCATCATATTTCATGGCAGACCTTAAATTAGCCAACCCTTTTTGCCCAGCCGGCCGTCCTCCAGCAGCTGTCGGTGGCTCGGCCCGAGTGATGTATGATTAATATCAAATATGCCGGAGGCAGTCGGCCATGAATTTGAATCCGGCTAGAAGGATCCTTCAAAATATCCACATGCCTCGCACTCACATATTTGTAGACAATTAGCAGAGCACGCGTGCAGGCAGAGCAAGGACTTCCACACCGAATTTAAAGTACCCTAAAGGCTCTCAATGTGGGAGGAGTTGGGGGAAGGTGAACAAGGGAAAATGGGGCAGTGATTTATGGAATTTACAGGGAAACTATTAAATCAGACTTTGAAGAAGAGGAGGAGTATATTTCTCATCTTGTAGGTCCTTAAATAATAATAAATAACAATTAAATAGAGAAATAATTTAATCAGGCTTCGAAGAAGAAAACGTCGAGGGGAGAGTTAAATTTCTCATGTTGTATATCCTTAAATAATAATGAAAGAGGCTTGAGCTTCGATACGAAACCTTCTTAATTTCATTCTCGCCTGCTATTATGTCAGTTAATCTATATAACTTGTTTTATAAACGCAATTAGCAGGCATTAAAATATGTGGAAATAGTAGTAGGAAGACATAAAGAGTAGTAGAAATAGCAACAGTAGCAGCAGCAGTAGTAAAAGTAGTAGTAGTTTCAGAGGGAGTAGAAGTGGCAACAAAGCGGTAGAGGGGTAAAAGTAGTAAAAGAGTGAAATAAAAAAAGTACTTCAGTGTCAGTGGATGCGAATAAATAGATAAGGTAGTTTGATTTTATTTTTCTCAACAGAATTCGCAGGCATTAAAATATGTGGAAATAGTAGTAGGCACATCTAAAGAGTAATGGAAATAGCAGCAGCAGTAGTAAAAGTAGTAGTAGCTTCTGAAGTAGTTGAAGTAGTAGGCGCAGTAGATGTGGCAAATTCGGGGGTAGAAGGGTAAAAGTAGTAGAAGAGTAAAGAGAGTATTAGTTGATGCAAAGTAGTAGATAAAGTAGTAGCACTAAAATAAGGCAAATGGCTAAAATTAGAAGGTAAATTAGTAGCAAAAAGAGAAATACTCGAACTTCAAGAATTGTCTTTAGTAGTAGTACCAGTTGAACCTGCGCGGCAACACGTTTTTTGTCCAAATTGTATATTTATGTTCGATTTTAAATGGAGCTTTATTTTCACCCCAAAAATGCAATTTGCGCCAACTTAGCTATGGTTTTCGTAGTTAGCACATTGAAATACATTAGTATGTAATTTTATACAAATCGGGAAACTACCCTAAACAAAAACTCAGCCCTAGAAGTAGTAGCAAACAATTAGTAGTAGAAAAAGTAGTTTCATTGGTAGAAGTAAAAAAGTAGTATTTTCTACTTGAAATGAACTAATATTCCTTAAAATGTGTTTATGAGATTGTATTTAAGAACCTATATATTTAAAAAACATCGATTCTTTATAATTGTCCAGAATTTAACTTCCACATATTCCAAGCCCCGAAAAAACCTCAAAACTCTTCTACTACTTCTTCACTAGGAAATTAATACCCTTCAGATCCCCAGACCTCTTAAGAACATTAAAGACCCCTCAAAAAAATCTAAGTAACTGAAACAACCTCATTATTTCCTCCTCTCCGATCTTGCACATTCCGCGCTCCCCCAAATTCCTTGCCATAACCTCCGTTATACCCTCCGTTGTACCCTTCGTAGTCCTGGCGTTCGGCGAACCCTTTTCAATGCCGAAATGGGTCCTGGGCACTCAAAAATGTCGCGTGAAATTCTCTGTATGTTATCCTGCTGTACGAGGATAACTCACCGTTGACAGCGACTTATTGACAGGGCAAATTAGAACCTCTGGTCGACCAGACAACTGACATCGATTCGCCCCCACCCCCTGCCGTTTACAGTTGTCACATTCAATTTACTAACTGGTGTGTGTGTTTTTCAGGGTCCAGGAAACCGACGGCTCATATTTCGAGAACTTCACGTCGCTGGGCTGGAAGCGGGAGAACCGCAGGATGTCCGCCAGTCGGGACGCTTCGGCGCGGGCCGAGGCGAATCCGGAAAACGAACGTGACCCGCCGGCCCCGGAGGAGACGATCGATCGCCAGGACGAGAAGGAGAAGCTCTACGTCGAGGTCCTTCATACCATAGCCAATACGGTGGGCGCCCCGGCCCCCGGCGGACAGGTGAGTTCCTGCCCCAAAAATATCCATCATCAATGGGCGATTAGGCAAATGAAGCCGGACAGCTGGACAGTTGGACAAACGGATTGGGCACGTGTTGGTGGTTAAGTCGACCTTCGACCTTTTGAGTTATGCAAACAGCCTGCCAAATTTGCTAGATGGATCTGACCGGGCCCGAGGGGCTGGCTGGGTATCCTTGATAGTTTCCTTTGAAGCCCAACGTATCCTTTGTCTTGGGCGGGGATTAATTGCTTGTGTTTAAGCAATTTAAATGATTAATACGGGGACTTAGGGAAATGAGATTTTCCCTTAAGAAAGATTCTTCGGTTGAAATTCAATTAAAATTTTTGCCCCACATTTTTCTTGCCCAGAGTTTTTCCAATATTTCCACAAGGAAAATAAAAGAAAAAGGACAATATTTTCTTGACTTGCCGGGCGCTCTCGTTTCTCATTTTTCAATTATCGTTTTTAATTTGAGCTGCCAGTTGTCCTGGGCGCGAGGGCTGTGATTGAGTCCTTGGCCAGCGAATAGAAAATAATTGCGATTAATCAGAAATTGCCAGGCGACTCCTGGGAAATGAAAAGAGAACCTGAAAGTTTTGCCGAGAGTTCAAGGGTCAGGGATGTGACCCAAAATTAAGTGAAACTTAACTCCTCGATGATATGAAATTTCCATTAGACTTAGAAAATTTTCAGGACTTCCATTTGGGCTATTCAATAATTCAGTTCCGACCGACGCGATGGACGTTGGCGGCAATCAAATTAAAATATTTCCTCCCAGAAATCGCCAGGCGGCAGGGGCTGCTCATAAATCAATAAAACTCCTGCGAAGCAGGGAAAATCAAAAGCAAACATCGTCCGACCCACAGACCCAGCAGAATTTCTGTAGGTTAAGCCAATAAAAAGGGAAAGCGGCGGTTGGGAAAATATGGTAATTTTTGTTTATGATATTAAAGCCGAGGGCGTCAAGGAGACCGGCAGGATGCCTCTGCATATGCATTTGAAATATTTGTAAATAAATTCGAAAATAATTCAATTAAATTACGCGTCCTGGGCGCGGGCCAACGGGGCGGCTGGTTGATTCTCGCGAATCGAATTCGATTTGCCAGGCAAACGGAGAATTTCCTGGAAATTTCGCTAATCGAAGCAAAAGAAAATACGCCAGGGAAAGGGAATGCAGAGTTCCAAGAAAATTTCAAAAAGGAAATTCCGGCTTTGCCTCACAATCCTAATTGGGCTCAGGACATCGTGAGGTCTTTAATCCAAGGAGCACTTAAGCTTTTTTTACTTGAAGGAGTAAAACTAATTTTGGCTTTGAAGGAGTGGAAAAAGCGGCCACCAAAATGAAGTAATAAGGCACCCAGAAGAGTCCTTAAAAGTCTCGGAATTTCTCCGACTTTTCGACTTTTTATATAGCCAATTTATTTGATCCTTTTATCCAACCCAGAAATTCAATCAATTCTTCATAAAAGTTTCCCAATTCCTAACCAAATCTAGAGAGACTCCTTTTCCTCTTTAGGCTTTCTTTATTCCCGATTTTATAGCTTAGTTTCAACCCCTTAAAGAGCAACCTAAAAGTCCTTCAAGTTAGTTTCCTTGAGCTTTTTAGCTTTGTCTTTAAGTTCAGATTCGCCCTCCAAAGACTCGCAAGTTAAGCTTTCTGATTCCTAGCCAAATCTAGGGAATCTCTTAACCTTTCCTAAGCTTCCTTAATCTCTGCTCTTATAGCTTTCTTTGAACCCTACAAAGACTAACTTAAAAGTCCTGTAAGTTAGTTTCCTTGAGCTTTCTATCCTCGCTTCAAATTCACTCTTCCTTCAAAGAGTCCCAAGTTAAGCTTTCTGATTCCCAACCAAATCGAGCGATTCCCTCAGCCCTCCCTAAGCCTTCTTAATCCTTGCTTTTATAGCTTGATTTAGACCCTGCAAAGACTTACTTAAAAGTCCTGTAAAGTCAGTTTCTTTGAGCTTTCCTTCCTTCTTAACTTTCCCTCCAAAGATTCTCAGGTTTTGACCCCCAAAAACTTTAATTAAAAACCGTTCATAGTTAAAAATCTTGCTTAAATTTTGTTGTTTTGTTTCTTTTGTTAGTTTGCCCACTACAAGGACGAAATGTATCTGCATGCCCAGCGAGCCTTTGGAGTGAATCCTGATCGACATTATCGACTGCTGCACGCCTCGGCCGAGGATAAGCCGAAGATAATTGTGCTCTCGGTGGTTGTCCTCGAGGCGGACGGACTGGAGGCCAAAGATGCAAATGGTAAAGATCCTGCAGTTGTCCTTCCCCCACTTCCTCCCGCTCTAGCCACCCAACGAGCCGCTCAAAGTGATTCCAATAGACCAACAAGACATTTGCCAATCAAAAGGACCCAAACGAAGTGCCAATAAAGTGGAGAGCCAAAGGACGAAGGACACAAAAGCAACCGTCTGGCTGAGGGCCACCAGCTGTCGACCCCCCGACTCGCCTCACTGAGTCCTTTCCATTTCTATTCCTGGCGACGTCGACTCCTCGGCTCGTTCAATAAATTTGCAATTTAATGCTTCCCATTTTGTTCATTACGAGGACGACGCAGGACGACGACGCAGCAATTTCGCATTTTAATGTGCCCAAGGATGTGTAAGGAATACGCTCGCCCGGCGCAATGACGTCGTCGATCTCAAATGAAATTTTAATTCCACCCCAAAATTAATTGACCCCAGCCGACCTTTTTTTTTAAATAATTTAAAACTTTTCTCCATATGTTTGTGTGTTTTTTTAGGATTCTCGGATCCTTACTGCATGTTGGGCATCCAACCAGACGGCGGCCCCCCCGTCTCCCCGCTCCCCCTCCCGCCCACCCCGCGCGCCCTCTCAGCCGACATCAGCGGCTTCGACAGCAACGCCACCGACTCGCCGCCGCACCGCAAGCACAGCTTCCGTTTGAGCTTCAAGCGGCGGGAGGGGGGGCGGCGCGAGCAGAGGGACTCGCTGGGAGGTCCTGTGCCGGCCAAGCTGATCAAGGCGACGACCATCAAGCCGCACACGCTGAGCCCCAAATGGAATGAGAAATTCAAATTGTAAGTAAGGACATTTGTGAGTGGGGGGTGGGGGAGGTCCTTGTTGGGTCATTTAAATTCAATCACGTTCAATTGTTTGCTAAATTCGATTGTCCAGGGTCGTTCACAGGGCGTCCAATGATTTTCAATTACTTGAATGTCCTGGCCGGCGACAACAAATCGCCAGGACAGCGGTTGGTGAATCTGCAAGTAGCCTTGCTCTCCTGACAAATCACATGTCCTTTCCCCAGGTGATGACGATTCAATTGGGTTTCCTTTAATCCTCGACCAATGCCAATTTAATGTCCTGGATAAACAAATTTTCCAACATCAAATCGGGCTTATATCGCCAGGCAATCAAATATCCTTGACAGCTCATAAATACGAAA